>JAYMFT010063297.1:0-14830 GCA_038088735.1 Panulirus argus | reverse complement strand
TGTCTTTCCCAATAACTATGACCTGGCTCATTTCAAGACATGCTTTTCACTTTCTCAAAAATTTGTAAATACTTTCCCTGTCTGTTTTTCCCACTTTCTTAATTCTCTCTATATTTCAATTAGGGCCCGGCTTTGATGTGGACTTTTGTCCGTGACTGGAGCAGCCTTCAACATAAAAAAGAAAAAGAATTTGTGGCAATGAAGGAAAAAGTGACGAAAATCTTTTGATGAGTAAATCATTACCTTTCAAAACAACTTTAATTCTTTATCAAAGTAAGAATTAACTTTTTTTCAAGAGTTTTTCTAATGAGTTTAAAGTGTGTTGTATGATCTCATAAAAGACCATTTTTTTTTTTGACAAATAATTAACGTATCTATTTTCAGAACTGTATTAGCCTTATCTGCTTTAGTTATATGTGGTTCATAATCTTTCTTGTATTGTTGATAGTAATGATGAATTTGTTTGGACATTTTCGAGCAGTTGGTTTTGACAAACTGGCATTTACTGAAACTTTACAAATGTTCACTTCATCGTTAGATGATTTACTGCACTTTTCCAAATTACAAGATTATCTTCCAATATCAATACAGTTAGCTTTATTGTTTGAGCCAACAAAACTTACATAATAGCCAAGGTTACACAAAGATTCCTTTTCAAGTCGTTTATTGGAAAGATTCACCAAAAAGGAAGCATTTGTGTTCTTAGTCTAATCACCGTTTCCAATAATGTGGTCTGACTTACAGTTCACTTCCCTTTGATGGCTATTCCGTTCACTTCTCAGCCTTCTGTAGCATAAGTCTAACATACAGTTCTTCCATTGTAAAGGTATATCCATTTGAAATGCGCGTCTCTTCACTCTTGAAATGCGAAATGTCTCCTTCATCTCATTCTTCTTTGGTTCAATGTGTTTCAATAAAATGATATTTTGAAATTCATCAAATGATCAACCAGATATCAACAACAACCGTTGCGACAGGATGGATCTAGGAAGCACTTGTCCATCTCGTCATCTCTTAAGGAATTCAAACCGTAATTTCAGTTTGTGGAGTTTGGTTAACGGATTGGAGTAAGCTTGTAGAAAAGTAATTGAAGAGCCGTGCAGTATCCATGGTGCAAGAGTGCACAGTAGTGCGCGTTATCTAGTATATGCTGATAACCATAAGGGAAATGAAACACGATTAGTTTCCAAATGCACTTTCGCGTAATGGTCACATTGTCAGGGGAGATACAAGAATGAGATTGAAGACGTACAACAGTCACTTGATAAAAAAGGAATAGACGTATCTAAGACGCCATTAGTAAACAAGCGTAAACGAATGGTGGTGTTCGGGTTGGTAGTGTTTGGGTTCAGCATCGAACCTGTCATAAAATTCTATTATGTGGAAAGGAAAGGGAACTGTTTAGGAATTCAGCCTACAACAGTGCTATCCAATTTGTATAGACCTTCATTAATACTAATTTACAATTCTTTGTGTATTTAAGGATAGGAGATTCAATGATATTTCTCGTGGTAAAGGAATTGCAGTCAATAACCGAACTAGCGTTACTCCAGTTAATAGAAAGATCATAATTTTTGACATTATTAAGCATAACATTTGGTTCTTGTCCTGTTATTACACTATATCTAATTTACTTAAGTCTAATATAAAGATCCTCGCCAGTCTGTCGAACGTTTAACATAGTACCGCTTTTACAGGAGATTCTCTGAACAGCCCGCAGAATATTCTTTATGGTATTGTTATTGCTGAAGGCTATATTTATATTCAATGATTTAAGGAATCTGGGAAGAAATGTAGAATTATCACTGAAAGGGAGAACTAAAAGACTCTTACTATCAAGGGGTGGTTTAGTTTTAAGTCCATAAAATGATTTCTTTGCCTACTTGGGATATTCATCATTGAAAGGTATAGGATATTCTAACTTGGATCTAATGATATTTATCTTATTAAATACATCATCATTAAATCCAGAAATGCATAACGTAATGCTGAGTAATAATGAATATAGGAATATAAGAACAAATATCTTTCTTTCCCTACAGATCATGCAATCTAAAAATGGTAACATATATTTAATTTCCACATCATCAGTAAATTTGATAGAAGATATTAAGTTGTTAAGAAAAGGGAGAAATGTGTTTAGAGTTTTGTTTGCTGGCCAGACACAAAGAACACCATCTACATACCTAAGCCAAATTATCTTATAGGGTAAGATATCTTAGAAATTTTGTTTCAAAGGATTTCATGTTAAGATTACTTAATACTTGTGAAAGAGGGTTACCCATCTTCATACCAAATTTCTGAGGATAATATTCTCTTTTAAATTGAAAAACTAGTATTTGATACGCAATTTCATCAATTCAATAAACACAAAAATCTGAACAGGTATTTCAAGATTATCCAAGACATCGACCAAATATTCTATGAGGTCCTCAACTGGAACATTTGTGAACAAGGATCAAACATCACAACTTAACAGTTTGAAATCAAAATCAATATGGATATCAAAAAGCTTGTTAACTAAATATGCATTGTACATGATACTAAAATTTAATATATTACCAACCACTGGGGCTAATAAAAAACTAACTATTTTGGTAATTTATATGTGATTGAGGCTACTGAACTCACTCTAGGTCTTGCTGGAAAGTTTAGCTTATGTGTTTTGATAAGTCCATACATATATGGCAAAGATGGGGACAATGATGTAAATCTTTTGATTTGATGAGAAAATCACAATCTTTCAAAAACAACTTCAGTTCTTTATCAAAATGAGAATCATTATCTTCAAGAACATTTCTAATTAGCTTAAAGTATGTTGAATCATTATTTAAAAGATCATTTTTTTTTTACAAACAATTAACTTTGTCCAGTATCAGAACTATGTTAGACTTATCTCAAGTTCATAATCTTTATTGGAATTGTAATTAGAACCGACGAATTTTTTGGACAACTTGGAACAGTTGGTTTTGACAAATTGGCATACACTGAACATTTACAAATGTTCACTTCATCGTTAGATACTATACTGTACTTTTCGAAATTACAAAATGATCTTGCAATACCAATTCAGTTAACCTCTTTGTTTGAACAAACAAAGCTTATATCAGAGTCTAGGTCACACAAAGATTCCATGTCAAGTTGTCTATTGGAAATGTTTTCCTAAAAAGAAGTGTTTGAGTTCTTAGTCCGATCACTGTTTCCAAAAAGCTGGTCTAACAGTTCAGTTTCCTTTGAGGGCTATTCCGTTCACTTCATAACCTGCTATAGAAGCAGTCCAACATATGGTTCTTCCAATGTATTGGTGTAGCCAATTCAAAGACGCGATTTTTTTTTTTAGATATATGTGTTTCTTGAAAATGTTAATTTGAAATTCATTAAATGGTCGACCAGACATCAGCGACAACCATTGCGGCAGGATGGATCTTAGAAGTACTTGTCCATCAAGGTATCTCTTATGGAATTCAAATCGCAATTTCAATTTGTGGACCTTGATTAACGATTTGGAGTAAGCAGTAACGAAGGGGGAAGGATCAGGCGAGCTTGTAGAAAAGTAATGGAAGAGCCGTGTGGTATCCATGATGCAAAAGGTTACAGTGGTGCGCGTTATCTAGTACTTGCTGATAAACATGAGGGAAATGAAACACAATAAGTTTCCAAGTACACTTTCATGTAATGATTACATCGTTAAGGGATATAAAAGAGTGAGATAGAAGACGTAGAACAGTCAATTGATAAACAAGGAAAAGACGTTCCTAAGACGCTATTAGTAAACAAGCGTTACGTGATGGTGGTGTTTGGGTTGGCGGTGTTCGGGTTTGACATCGAAATTATTATGTGGACAGGAAAGGGAACTGTTCACAAATTTTGCTTACGACAAAGCTATGCAGTTTGTATAGAACTTCACTAACATCAGCATTACATTCTTTTTGTACATTATAATACGAGATTCAATGATATTTCTCGTGGTAAAGGAGTTACAGTTAATAACCGAACTAGCGTTACTCCAGTCAGTACAATGATAGTAAGTTTTAACATGATTAAACAAAGCATTTGATTCTTGCCCTGCTCTTATGCTGTATATATGTTGCTTAAGTCTAATATAAAGATCCTTCCCAGTCTGCCCAACATATAATATAGCACAGCATTTACAAGAGAATTTTCTGGCTTTTTGATTAAGATATTCTTTATGGTACTGTTATTGCTGAAATCTGTATTCATATTGAATGATATAAGCAACCTGGGATATAATGTAAAATTATCACTGAAAGGTAGAGCTAAAAGATTCTTACCATCAAGGGGGAGTTTTGTTTTAAGTCTATAAAATGATTTCTTTTCCAACTTAGGACATTTATCAGTGACGGGTCAAGGATATCTTAACTTTGATCCAAATGTGTATATATATTCTCAGATTCATCACCAATAAATCCAGGACTGCATAATGTAATGCTGAGTAATAATGAATATAAGAATATAAGAACAAACATTGGTGGGTTTTCTGTTCATGCTAAACATAAATATTTTTCTATCCCTATGAAACACGCAGTCCAACAATGGTAACTTAGAATCATTTTCCTACCATCTCATTAAATTTGATAGAAGGTACTAAGTTGTTAAGAATAGGGAGAAATGTTTGTCAATTTTTGTTTATTGGCCAAACACAAAGAACACTATCTACATACTTAAACCAAACTGAATTAGAGGGTAAGATATACCTAAGTAGCTTTCTTCAAAGAATTCCATGTTAAGGTTACTTAATACTTGTGAAAGAGGGTTACCCAGCTCCATACCAAATTTTTGTGGGAAATATTTTCCATTAAACTGAAATACATTGTATTTGATACACAATTTTATGAAATCAATAAAAACAGAATTTGAAACATTTCAGTCATGATTATCCATGACTTCAACGAAATATTCTGAGGTCGTGAACAAGGATGAAACATCACAACTTACTAGTTTGAAATTATAATCAACATGGATATCATTTAGCTTGTTAACGAAATCTACATTGCCCATGATACCAGAATTTGATGTATTGCCAGCTGGTGGGCTTAATAAAAGAATAACTGTTTGGATACTCTATATATGACTGAAGCCATTGAATTCACTGTGGGTCTTGCTAGAAAGTTTGTCTTATGTGTTTTGATGAGTCCATACATATATGGCAATAAGGGGGACAATGATGGATATCTTTTGATGAGAAAATGATTACCTTTCAAAAACAACTTCAATCCTTTCAAAGTGAGAATTAACTTCTTCAAGATGATTTTAATGAGTTTAAAGCATGTATCATCACATAAAATATCATTCATTTTTGACAAATAATTAATTTTGTCCATTATCAGAACTGTGTTAGCCTTATCTGCTTTAGTTGTATGTGGTTCATAATTTTTCTTGAAATTGTTAATAACACTGATGAATCTTTTTGGGCAATTTGGAGCAGTTGGTTTTGACAAACTTGAATAACAAACCAAAATTTACTAAAGTTTTCCCATTGCTTAACAGTTTAGTACCTTCTATCAACTTTACTGTGGAAAATGATAAGAGGTTAGAAGTAAGAAAAATAATTATAGGTCCTGAACGCCGTTTATGACCCAAAATATCTACTCTTCAAATAGTTCTGAAGTTCGAAAGAGTAAATGTGGGAAGGCAAGATGTAAAATAAGTATCACAGGATATAAGGTGATACAGATACCCGCCATTCTTTTAACAGTACTCATGCACCTTTCTAATGATTCCTTACATCATCATTCTTTTCACATCAGTCAGTCTAGTATCAAATAAGTAACCATTTTTGCCCCTTTCACATCCATTAATAAGAGATCGGACATGCAAATATAAGCATTCACTTACATAATCTTTTTGTACTCTGCACCAGGGCTTTCAAAGCAATTCAGAGGACTTTCTCTCAACTTTAGCTTGTCCACGACCATTCTTAAAGAATCTCTTCTTTAATACCAAAACTCATATAAAACTTCTGGTTCCTCTATTCAAGCTGATATTGTAGCGTACTATTTCTCTAAAGCTAGATTCTTTCTTTCATCATCAAAGCTGCCTTTCACTTCAACCAACTACTGTGATTCATCTAACAAAACACATTTACATATAACAGTTGTAGATAGTTTATTTCACTTCATTATGGTCTAGCAATTCACAGCTCTCATCCTAACTTATCTAATGTCTTATGCATATAACACTTGACAGTGGTGACATTACACCTTAAGTATATGCGACAGAAAAAGTATCTTACCACTTTTTGTGAAAAACGATATGAAACAACGGACGAAGGAATTTAAGAAATACTTTCTTGATATTGCAATAGTAGGCGGTACCCGGTGTTGGCGTTATTCCGTAGTAGCAGAGATAGGTGGAATGCAAGCACCGACGAGGGAGGCACTACCATCTGGGTTTCAGGAGGGATAGTGGCAGTGACGCAGTTAGCTAGCACTGCTGCTTCTGTTACAGACCCCCTTCCAGGCCCAAATCATTGCCTTTTTTCCCTTGTCTCAATCATATTTAGGTTGCTGGCATCTAACCCCAATCCCACACACTTTTTTCGCACATAACACTTGACAAAATATAACTCACACACATATTTATACCTATTTCCATTATATCACTTACTTTCCAGATTCTAATTTTGGCAGTACAACCACCACAGTGCTCTCCGGCGCCGATTCGGAGCGGCGTCACCGGTAGGAGAGGGATTAAGCGGTTGGAGAGATGTCAGGACCCACTTGACCACCTTCATGCGACTGGGATCCATCCAACATCCATAGCTACAGCCCCAAGACCTGGCTCTTTTTCTATCCATATCTGCAACATTCGCGGTCTTAATTCTAATGTACTCTCTGTTGAACACCCTCTCATTACTTCCTCCCCTGATCTTTTACTGAAATTCTACTGTCCAAAGCTGACTCTCCTTAGCACTATCAGATCTCCAACTGTAACCTTCATCATCGTTTTCTCTCCAGGGGTGGAATTTGTGCCTATTCTAGTACGAAAGCCCTTATTGCTCACCTCTTGATCTTCAGTCTCCTACCTTTGATGCCATCTGGCTGACAATCTCTCTACCTTCCATCACCTTGCTTTAGTTTTTCGTTTATTTCCCTTCCAATTCCTCCAGCTTTGTACAGCTCTACGACTATTTGACTTCTTGCTATAAAATTTTCTCCTTATCCACGCGCTGAGATCCTCTATGCAGGGGAATGATTTCATTGCACACTACAATACCGGTGGAACTAAAGCCTTTTCTTTTTTTCTCCTTACCTACCTAGAAAAATTAATTAAACACACTACTTGAGTTCTCGATCGGGACGACAGGTCTTCTAACACACTTGACTTTTTTTTTTCTTTTTTTTTAACGCTGAACTCTCCCACTGTACATATATACATACACCATTTTCTGCCCCCTTCGGGTCTTCTAACTACAATCTTATTTCTATCACTCTTTATTGGGCACGCCCATCCTCTATCCCCGCCTTAAAATGCCAGTTTTGGCACTTTGGGAGAGCTCAATGGTTACCTGTGCGCATCTTCTTTAATGACTTTTCCTAGGATGGGTACTGCTTCCCTGATCAGAATGCCTTTTGTTGCACTGAACGTTTAGCGTAGGTTATCTTAGCTGGGATAGAGATCTGCATCTCGTCATTTTTTAAACCTTTTCTCATCAGTCGTGGTTTGATCGCTCCTGCCCTGATGCCTGTATCACCAGGGGCGGTCTGTAGTGGACCATGAATCTCTTCCCTTCCCCAGAAACCCAGTCTTTTACATTTCCGCTCGGAATCGTTGCAAAGCACTTCTTCAGATTAGAGTGGGCTTTAGTTAAAAGAAAGTGCGCTGACTTGACTTTTACTGTCAAATCTTCATGGTCCTTAACCAAAGACATCTCTAACAACTTCTGTCACTCAACCTTTCCCCCTCTTTCCCCCCCCCCCCCCCCGATCGTTCTATTGATAACTCTCCAGCTGATAGATACAGCCGCTCTTTTTGGCGCTTTGTTTTCCTTTAACTTATTTTTTGATGATTCATATTCTACTCCGCCTAAATCTCCCCCCTCTGAACCTGTGCCACAGCCTATTCTTTCCTCACGCAAGGTCCTCCAGATACTCTCCCAGATTCAGATGGACAAGGCGTATGACTCAGATAGCATACCTTCTCGTATTCTAAGGGAGTGTGCTTCGGAACTAGCACCAATCCTTGCTTGACTATTTTGCCTCTGTCTTAAAACCCTGATTTCCCTCACCCTCGGAAGCAGGTCTTCGAGCAGTCCATTCCTAATAAAGGAGACTGTTCTAACCTCTCCAACTATCGTCCCGTTGCTCTCACATTTGCTGTCTCCAAAATCTTTGAATCTCTCCTAAACTCTCATTTTCCTCAAATAATTAGAATCATGTATCCTTCTTTCAGATGGATCTTGCAGTGCCAAGTATACTAGCTCACCTATGTAACTCTCTCAGGAAATTTGGTGAAACTTTTGTCGTAGCCCTCGAAATTTCCAAAGTATTTGCTTTCTAAACTCTCTTTCTTTGGTTTCACTACTTTCTTTAATGTTCTCTAACACACTTTCCTCTCAGACCGTTCATTTGCAGTAATAGTCGATAGACCGACATTCCCCTCCTATCCTATCAATAGAGATGTTCCTCAGGGTTCTTCTGTCCTATCACCAACTGTCTTTCATATCCCAACAAATGATCCCTCTTCTACTTCTAACACTTTCATTCTTTGCTGCTGATGATTTCACTTTACATACTTGAACACACTTTCCCTCCCATTCTCCCTTTAATTCTCCTTCTCTCTCTCTCTCGTACTACCATATATCCTTTCTCATTTCTTACCTGTACAATCTTTCGAATTAGGGAAGCAGTAACTTTGTAAGATTTTAAAGTGCTATAATGCAGTTCTTCCCCATGTCACTTTCTAAGAATTACTTGTTTCCTTCTTTTCAATCTCAAAACACCACAATTCAGCTTTGTAATATTATCAACATTTGGGCATAACCGTATCCTCCACTCTATCTTGGAAAGCCCACATAATCTGCATCACAAAGTCTGCTCCTCAAAAGCTAGGAAAATTGTATTTCTTTTCTTGAATATTTTTTCTTGCGAGCAGCTGTTTCACATCTAGTGATTGCAACCGCTTGAGTATGGAATACTGTTTACACATGTAGTGGGGTTCACATTCCACCTCTATTAACTAGAGTGGAAGCAAAAGCCTTCCGTCTCATTAATTTTCCTGGCATCACCTCTTTTCAACTTTCCCTTCCGCAAGCTGCGATATCGCTGCTCTCCCTATATTTCATAGATATTATTTTGGCCAATGTGTTTGACAAATGTCTGCATGTGTCCCTATCCCCAGGGTATGGACCCGTGGCACGTGTTTGGCTGGCGTTTCCCACAACTTCTGCGTGAAGACCGGCTACTCGAGGATTGGCTGTTATGAAAACTTTTTTCCTCGAACAGGTAAGCTATGGAATTCTATTCCCTCTTCTGTCTTTCCCCTTTTCATATAACCTTTCTTCCTCTAAAAGTCAGGTCTTTAAATATTTGCAGAACCCTGATCAATTTCTACTTTCTTTCCCTTCAACTTTTTTCTTTCAACAGAGATGGTCTTGATTTCAACAATTGTCTGTCCTTACCATGTCGGTCACTATGAAAATATAAATCGACTGCTAGTAGTATTTCCTATCATCTGCCGTACAAAGTTTTTATGTTTTTACCCCATGGAAGAAAATATGTTTCTATTGTATTTTTGCACGCTGAATCCAAATATGTTATCAGAATTTCTCTATCACCCATAGTTTTTTGTTCAAGCATGCTCGCATATCATTACGTACAAAAACAAACACAGCTATTTTTCTTGTTTGTGAAGTGCAATAGCTTCTTCTTGAAAGCACAATCCTAGACAAACGAATCTCCAAGAGCCTGTAGAAACACGACTGGAAATGTTGGGACATTCAAACAGTGCCCATTTCTGGGTAGAAGTTCTCTGTCAGTTGCAGGCTAGAACTCTATGTGTAATCAGTGTCTTTTCCACTCTTTAGACAGATTCTCTTTCAGTGTAATTAAGTGTCGTGCTAATTCCCCATCCACCATTATGATGCTGAGAAACTGTGTAAATAGTCCGAATTCTTTCTGCTACATCTGCGTTGAACTGTCATTCATATCGCAAAAGCGTTCTTTCACACCTTTCATTAAAAACTGCTATGAGCATTACTTTGTTTGTAGAGTGGATGACCAGGATAAAAGTTGGGCTCTCCATATTTGTTGTGTCACATGTGTCAGGCTTCTCACATCATGGGCAAAAGGTTCACGCCGTATGCCTTTTGCCATTCCTATGGTTTGAAGAGAACCCAAAGATCGCGCCTCAGAGTGCTACTTCAGTCTGACAAATATAAATGGTATGACATCAAAATCCAAGCATACTGTTAGATATTAAATTTGCTTTCTGCTTTGAGGCCAGTACCCTACAGTCAGAAATTACCTGTGCCAGAACCTCCAAGAAACATGACATAGTGACGATGAGTTTGGTGATGAGAAAGTAGACCAAGAAGAGGACAATATGATCCAACATTTGAAGTAAGCTGTTCTTCAAGTGAGCCACATTTGTTGCCAACAGATGGCAGTACATCAATGTGTATGCTGTGACGGATAGGCGTAACCGTCATCAATAAGTCTGCCTAGTGGAGTAATTCTGTGAACATCGTGTGTTGTTCTATGGGAGTTCTATTTACCACATGCACATGCACATCTACGGTTTCATCATGAACAGCAAACTAGAGCAGAGAGCAAACATCAAATTCTGCGTCGGACTCGGTAAACCTGACAACTGAGACCTTTGACATGATTCGTCATGTGTATGGCAATGAAGGAATGAGTCGTGCGAGGTGTTTTAAATAGCACGCACGATTCAAAAGCAGCAGAACCTCACTAGATGACGGCAAGAGGTCTGGGCGAACTTCCACGAGCTGAACCCCCGAAAATGTGGAAACAATTAGGCGACCTGTGCATGAGGATCGTCATACGGAACAGTGCAGGCAATCCTAACATCTGATTTGAACATGCACCGTATTGCTGCAAAGTTTGTGCCCAGGCTTCTGACCCCCAGTCAGAAGGAGCACTGTGCCAAGGTCTGTCAAGATCTCCATCAGCGTCCCCTGGATTGCCCGACCTTCATGTCGAGGGTCATCACTGGGGACGAGACGTGGGTCTATGGGTATGACCGGAAGACCAAACAACAGTCTTCGCACTGGAAGAGCCTAAAATCTCCACGACCGAAGAAGACCAGGTAGGTCCGCAGTGCGACCAAGAGCATCTTCATCTTTTTCTTCGATATTCGTAGGGTTGTTTACTTTGAATTCATCCCCAATGGCCAGACCGTGAACGGACAGTTCTACTGCAATGTTCTGAGGCGCCTGAGGGAAGACATTCAGCGGAAACGGCCTGAAATGTGGCGAGAGAGCCATTGGATGCTTCATGACGACAGTGCGCCCTCTCATCAAGCTCTAGTAACTCGTGAATTTCCCGGCCGCAACAGCACAGTGACCCTACCACACTCGCCCTACTCGCCAGATTTGGCACCTTGCGACTTCTTCCTCTTCCCGAAGATGAAGTTTCAGGTGATTGGTCGCCATTTTGACACCGTGGAGGAGATCCAGCACGAATTGCGGAAGGTGCTTGACTCGCTTTGAGAACAAGACTTTCAGAAAGCCTTCCAGCAGTGGGACGGCGCTGGGAGCTCTGTATTGCGGCCAAAGGGGACTATTTTGAAGGGGATGGTGCCCAACCTTGAATCAAGTGAGTACTTTCATGTACATAGGCCTAGTATCGGAACATTTTGATAGGCCCCTGTATATTTGTTTAAAAAGCAAACCGAACTTTTGGGTTCCAGGATAATGGGCTGGAAATTTCTCCAGAATGAAACTAGAGTTTTTATCTTGACCGCCATGTCGTTTTCAAAGAATTTTTCTATCTTGAAAACGGTTTAGTGTTTTACAATGATGTTCGTTCTTCTATGGAGGCACTTGGCAACGAATATAGCGCAGATGAGTGGCGTTTGCTTATTGACTCATCAAAAGTAAAGCGGTTCTAATCCACAACGGAAATAAGTTCCCCTCAGTTCCTTTGGCTCACGCAGCTAACATGAAGGAACCGTATGATAACATGAAACTTTTTTAGAAAGAAAAAATAATTATGGGGACTTTAAGTGGAATGTATGCTGTAACCTAAAGGTTGTGGCACTTTTTATTCGGAATGCAACTTGGTTACACGAAGTTCTTTTGTTTCCTCTGTGAGTAGGACAGCCGGGACAAAAAAATCTTTATGTAAAGAAAGTTTGGCCAAAACGAACATCACTGACCCCATCGAAGAAGAATGTCATCAGTCTCCCTCTCGTTGATCCTGAGAAATTTATCAACCTCCTTTGCACATTAAACTCCGGTTGATAAAGAATTTCGTTAAAGGTATGGATAAAACTGGCCATGGATTCATATATTTGAGGAATAAATTCCCCAGAATCAGTAATGCAAAAATCAAGGAGGGTATTTTTGTTGGACCACAGAGCAGGGAACTGCTTCGAGATGAAAAGTTCGCTGAAGAGCTAAATGAAGTTGAAAAAACTGCTTGGCTGTCATTTAAGAGGGTTTGCAAAGATTTTTTTGGGAATCACATATCAGAAAACTACTGTGATTTTGTAAAAGATCTATTGACTTCATATAAAGATCTGGGGTACAATATGAGTCTAAAAGTTCACTTTTTTTATTCGCATTCAGACTTTTTCTCTGAAAATCTTGGGGCAGTCAGTGATAAGCATGGCGAAAGATTTTACCAGGACGTTTTGGACAGGGAAAAGCGGTACCAAGGAAAGAGGAGCCCCACTATGTTAGCAGATTACTGCTGGACACCAGGGAGAAATGTTCCTGAGGGCAAATATAGGCGAAAATCGTACACTTCTACATTTTAGAGGTAATTTTTTTAAGTGTATTACCAGCCTTATTTATGAATGAGTAGTATTAACATATTGTAGAATTTAAATGCTCTGTCATTTAAAAACCAAGCCTGATAGAAAGTCTTAAAACAGATTCGAATTCGGGATAAAAGAAGTTAAGATTTTGTTGATCAGTGTAATTATTATGAATATGTCTTACATTTACATTTACCAACCATACTGGGACAACACGAGCTATACTGATCGTTCCGAAACTCATCAAATCCATTGAAGAAGAAAAAAATTTTACCGTCTCTACCCCGCTACACTCACTGATGCCACCTAGTATTAGACATGCCCAACTTCCTCTGCTTAAATTTTTAACTGTATTTTGAAGTCTTCCATGCGCACCATAGAGAATCAAAGCTTCTCGAACCCTGGTCTGACAACTTATTAGGTGCCTTTCTTTATCCATAAATACTACCTACACTTTCTTATTCTACTAATCTTTCTTCAACACTTGCCTTAGTGCAAACATTTGACCAAACATCTTCTACCTTTCCAAACCAAACATATATCTTTTCCATGTAAGCGGTTCCGTAGCCCTTTGAATGTGATTAGTCACAATCATACAGTAAGATACAATTTTTAAACTCCATTAAAAGGACTTTTCAGCATAGTAGTCACCTTTCTTTCTTACCATTTATGCAATTGCACATTTAGGGACTTTCTCCACTTATGAAGATTGCAACCGCTTTCCATGGATCCCTACACACTTTCTGAATCGATTGAGAAAGCAGTTTTAGCTCCATTCTTCACCACTTCACCTGCTTTTCAATTCATATCCCGAGTAATTCACTCTTCCCTCATCCGTCATATCTCTAAAATCTTACCACAGTAGTCATATTCATCTATTACCAATCAGTTTTTGATGTATTCAGTTTCCTATCTTCTTCGACAAACTTTCTGCTTTTTTTCACAAGCAGCTTCCAAGAGTTTTTAGCACGCTCCTACTCCTTACACAAGTCTCGCTTCAAGAGTATCATGTTATTTTCCCATAAATCTTTACCAATTTTATTCCACAGATCCTCATTTGCTTCTCTTTTTTTTCATAAGCATCAACATCTTCTCTTTTCCTGTTTTCAATATATTCATAAGCACAAAAGTTTTCTTTTCTGGTTCTCCCTACTTCTTTTTCATCATACTTCTCCGGTGTTTCGGCTGTGGCGGTCAATATTTCGCCTGGTTCATCTTCCCTCTGCTGCACTTGTTGGTCTAACAATGAACCTGCTTTAGCTTCCTCTTCCCTCTCATCTGCCCCACAGCCATCCCAGGCGTAGCTAAATGAATTAAGCGTCAGGGGGTAAGTGAATTTGCATCAGATTTCGTATTCAAATTGGCAAGTGGCAGAGAGTCTCAGATTTCAAAGCGCCGCCCTCCTTCATGTAAACAACTTGTCTTCAACAATGGTTCATAAAGTTTTTAAATGGAAATAAATTGTTGTATGAATGTTCTGGCGCCATAATAAATTGAATATAGAGAATGATTAAGCATATTCTTGCTAGGGTTACGTAACTTCACCATCACCCTGATGTTCATCATCTGCCTTGTTGAATAGGAACAAAACAGAGCTTTATTAAGTAACACAGTCTTTTGCATTTTCAAAATAAACAACTTGATAACTTTCGAAGAATGAACCAGAGAAATTAGTACTGCTCCCAGTGAATACGTAAGGAAGTTAAGAACGCAGGCCGGAATACTGGGAGGGGTAAAAAAGATGATATCCTGTCGTGAGCAGAAAGTCCCCAGGCGTAGTTATTTTGCTGTCTCTCTCTCTCTCTCTCTCTCTCTCTCTCTCTCTCTCTCTCTCTCTCTAAACACACAAACACAAATATATATATAT
>JAYMFT010063296.1:0-29243 GCA_038088735.1 Panulirus argus | reverse complement strand
CCTCCCTGAATTTTTTTTTTTTTTTTTTTTTTTTTTTTTTTTTCCAGCAAGGTAGCATATGTGTTGATGGGATGGCTTTGATTAGGGCCTCAGTGGCCTGTACCGTCTTAGCTTAAAAAAAAATGTTTTCTGAGCAAGCCCTACATATAGCAATATCTTGTTCAGGACCAACTGCTTTCTTAATATTTGTGTTTTTAAGGTTGAGGTTGGAGACAGCCTACAGTGAATGATGTCATCAGGAGAAGGGTGATGTGGTAAGAAACTGTGCTCAGAGTGGGCTCAGGCTCAGATGAGTGTTTTCCAATTACGATAGCAATAGATCTACTTTTTCAGTAATGAAGAATGTAATTTCACATTAATAAACACAAAAGGGAAAGAAATTTAATCACTACTTTTAAATGTATTGATTTTTTGCTACTTATTCCCACAGTCACTGTTACATACAGTACGAGTACATGTTATTTTCAGATAAAGTGAACCTCACGGGAAATGAAAAGAATAACATTACAGAAAAATGTCTTCATATTTTTCACCTATTCCAGTTTTCATTAGAATGAATTCTTCATTGGGAAAATTTTTCTTTTTGATTGCACCTTTGCCGTATTAGCTGTTTCTAGCTTGTGACCATTTAAATTCAAGGAAAAGATATCTTGAAGTCGGTTGTTTTAATGTTGTTATACACCACTGCAATATAGCAAATTATTAAGAAAAATGCAATGCAAATGGCATTCACTCTTAACAAAACAAAGTTTGACTGAAATATCTTGACAAGCAGAAAATAGAGGTCTTGGAGATTGAGTGAAGGGGAGGGGGTAAAGGGAAGGGATAATAAAGGGGCTGGAGTCAAAGTAGTGCCAGGGCCCAATTTGTGTCACCTGGGGTTTGAATGCTATGACATCATTGGATGAAGGTTGGTTTGATTAAATATTTAGGTGAAGGGTGATGTGATACCTTCATCAGGTAATGGGTTATGTGATACCATTAACAGCTGTAGATGTGATGTGAAGCATCATCTGGTAAAGAGTGGTGAGATGACATTATTATGAGAAGGGTGCTGGGATTCCATAATCATGTGAAGGTTGATGTGATGACATAAGGTGAAGGGTTATGGGCCATCAGGTGAGGGGTAGATGTGATACCATCATCGGGTTAAGGTTGGTGTGATGAAATCATCTGGTGTTGATGCTAAGACACCATCATCAGGTGAAGGTTGGTGTGATTAACTACAGGTGAAGGGCGATGTGTTGATGTGATCAGGTGCAGGTTAGTGTGATGACATCAAAGGAATAGTGATGTGATCAGTATCAAGTGAAGTTTAATGTAAGAACATGATTATTGGAAGGTTGGTGTGATGGCATCATCAGGTGAAGGTTGGTGTGGAGACATCATCAGGTTAAGGGAAATCGTATGGCATAATCAGGTAATTGTTTATGTGTCGACACCTTTAGCATAATATTGATGTGATGGTATCACACCAATTTGTGATGACACTGTCAGGTGAAGGTAAGTGTGATATCTTTTAATGAAAGGAATGTGTTGACATCCTCAGGTGAAGGATAGCTTGATAGCTTTGTGGAGAGAGTGATTTAATGTGATAGCACATCAGGAAGCAAATTTAAGGATCATTCGAAGTTGACCTTCAAATTATTTTACTTTAAGAAGGTGTTTTGGGTTCCACAGGACCATGTGTGTGTCTTCTTAGATACTCGTAGCTCTGTGATAGTGCAGTGTCCGCAAAAACCTTGTATACATTATCAGAGGCAATGTCACACTTACATTTTATTACTTTGTCATCTCTCCTTTACCCTTGATTACTGTCTGCAGAAATCTGGGTATAGAACTGGCAAGGTTCCTGAAGTATTCTAGATCCTTGTTTTGGGTCCTTAGGGTCTTGACCTCCTCAATTAGGCGAGGCACTGATGAGGTGTTGCAGGAAGTAGCTGCCTGATCATGCATTCTGAGTGTCCAGTGCACATAGAAGTCTCACAGGTACCCACATTTTCATGCTTCCAGGCGAGAATTTAGTCATTCTCCTCCATAGGAAGGTGTGAGACAACCATCTTGAAGCAGAGGTTGAAGAGTAAAAAAAGAATATCATTCCCTCAAGATAGCATGAGGCTCACTGATGTGGGTTGCTGGTGCTCACACCACTAGAAACAGTCGTTTCAGTGACCAAAATATTATGATTTCACCCAGAGAGCGGCATATGCTTATGCTGACAATAAACCATAGCCATGTATTGCCTTTGAAAATATATATGTGGGGTGGAAAGTGTTTTTGTGGACACTACCTTCAGAATATATTGCTGAATTTACAAGCACATCATATTTCCTTTATTTGAGAATGTCAGAGTGTAAGTGAATGAAAAAGAACCTTTAATCATAAAAAATGCAAATTCCAAATCTGCCTTGAAATTTTCAACCTCTTTACCTATATTAGTTAGTGGTATATGACAATTATCAAAAACAGCTGATTATACTGATTATTGTACCTCATTATTCTCTTCCTCATGAAACTCAAATGATAGTCTGGTTTGACAATAATCCTGTTGTTTGAGATTATACCTGAGTAACATTGTACAGCTGCTTGGCATTGTAGTTTCTGTACATACCAGGGTTGATTCCTTTAGTTTACATGTTCCCAAAACTTCGGGCCAAAAATTTCATTATGGTTCTTAACGACTTTTATAAAGTAATTAAGAAAAAGAATTGTTGAGTTTATCAGTAATTTCTGCTAGTTCTTTAGAGACATGGGATATGCTTCTGTGGCTGGGTCTCTTTTTAAGTGCAAGCAGACCTGTTGGAGAAAGTCCAGTGAAAGGCAGTGAGTATAGTGCCAGAAGTGACTGAAATGAGTTATGGAGAGAGGATGGAAGCCTTGATCATCCCCATGTGGGAGAAGAGAGGGATACAGGAAGACATGATTTCCATCTTTAGGATAAATTTCTGCTCAGCCATGAAAATGTTAGCATAGACCTGTTTCTCTGAAAAAAGGATATTTGAAACAAGAATAATTAAGAGAAAAGCAGGCAAGAAAAGTCAAGAGTGATGTGAAACGACATATCTTAAGCAACAGATTTTTGGATTAAGGTAAACAGGAAATATGTGAATATAGATAGCATTGAAAAATTCAAAAGTCACTTCGATAGAAATGTAAAGGCAGAATGTAGGATGTAAGTCTTCCTCTCTAACTAAACAATTAGTGCAGCCACAATCTGATCATACAAATGTAACACACTAGTAAAAATACTTGCCTATCAATTTGTCATGATGGGTTATCAGAGGGTGAAACTGAAACAAGATCAAGTTTAATGATTTTTATTTAATAAATAAAATAAATACTATACTGCTACATACATTGCACACAACATCCAACAGGTACTGGGAGGTGACAATACAAAAGGACTGGGATGCCAGGGATATAAGGCAGGCATTAGGAAAAAGGAGGTCACCTTAATGAGTGTAGTTGTGGACGGAATCTCCTGCCTAGTAACTCTGTCCACCTGCCACTTTTTGGGGGAAGGATTTGCCTGTGGTGGCTTTGCACCTTACTACAACCTGAGATCATCTGCAGTAGAGTCTGTCAGACAGACCAATATGCTCTTGAATTGGGCATAGTTTAGCTGGAAATGATAATACTGCTTTCATAGTGTATTACTTCATATAATGCATTTGCATTTGTGTACTAATATACAAGCTTTTGTGTACGTTTGTATGTATATTAACTACACCATACACTATACTTACATCACATCATCAAACATGATAGTATTCCAACACCAACGTGATATGGAATATGAAGTGCAGAAGGCTAAGTGTGATCCTCCACATCAACCCACAACACAGTGAGCCAAACCCCTCATGCCAGATCACAACATGGGGAACCAAATCCCCAGATCAGCCCACAACATGGTGAGCCAGACTTCACCACCCCACATGGTGAGTTAGACCTCACCAGCCCACTACATGGAGAGCCAGACCACTATGCTACCCCATAACACAGTGATCCAGACCCCAACAACATGCCATCCCACAACATGGGGAACCAGATCCCAAGCCAGTTCACAACTTGGGGAGCCATATCTCCATACTGATATGAGGAGCCAGAACCTCATGGCAGCACTCAAAATGGGGAGCCATACCACCTCATAAGCCCACAACATGGTGAGCCAGACTTTGCACTAGCTCACAACATAGAAAATCAGACTGCCATGCCACCCCTCTTGGTGTTGTTTGCGATGCCCTTAATGTATCCTGACACACCTCAGGATGTGGACAGCACAATCTGCTTGACATTTCTCAGCTGGTATCTGGGTTGAGTCGTGTTAACTCCCACAGGCCTTGTGCAAGGTGCTGACCCCACCAGCTTGCGCTCCCTCACCTTCCTCTCAGTTTAACCCCTCGGGTTTGATGGTATGCCCCTGAAGGGTGACACTACGACCCTTAGGTATGGGGTTCTGACTTGTGACGTAACCCTTCAATGTAAGGTCAGAGATCATACAATTATTTCCATGGTTTATACTGTTCCATCACACTCAAGGGTCTTATCATCAAGTTTTGTCTGGTGTCTTGGCTTTAGTTTACAACATATCCCTTCAACAGTTAGTGACTGGTAAAAACATTATTTTCAGGAGGGGAAATAAAATAGGATGGGAGTTGTCACCTGTAATTACTGAGCTAAATCAAGTATGTTGGGCTAGATTAAGATTCTTATTAATCCTGTCTTCTGCCAATAAGAAGCTATCTACAACCAAACATAGCAATCAGGTTGGGTTCTTGAGAATGGAGGAGTTATTCAGGATTATGTTTGATCATCAGTGATTTACTTCAGTTATGGAAACCATTTTTGTCACTGCATCTTCCTCCATCCAGTACCATACTTAGAAACTTGGATGGGAAGGAGTAGAGAAAGGAGAGACTATACTCACCATGTTTTGTGTGAGGCTGGATCATGATGAGGATGTCAGGCTTGCCTGACATCATTCTGGTGCTGCTGGTGATGGGAGCTGTCATGCCAGCCATAACAGAGCACCAGACAGTGATTGTGGGGAGAGGTTGGCTGATGACAACCTTATACTGATGATGATGGTTGCTGTCATGGTAGTTACAAAAAACAGCAGTATATGGAGGGACAGGATGAGGTGCAGGGAGAGGTGGTGAGTCAGTGGGATGGGGAAGGGTGAGGTGAGGTGGCAGAGACACCTAAAGTTAGTGAAGTTTCTGAATGATCAAGTTATTGCAGGTAGTGTTATCTTATCAATCGTACGTCACTAAATATTATGGGTAGTGAAGATGTTGTGGTACCACACATCATATTTTGCCATCATAAGTTACTAAAAACTTACAAGGCTTTCAAATGTTCTTATAACTTGTCCAGGTTAATGAAGATCAAGAGCTCATCAGAGCTCCTCAAAGTCAGGTCTGGAAAGGGTGTTGCGGGAGGAAAGCATCTCTGGGATGTCATGACGGCTCTGCTGCTGCTGATGGCTTCCTCCTTCCTGCTGGACAAAGACACAACATTAACATTAGTGCCTTCATGACTTGTGAAGCAACACCAGACATGCAAAAACCTACCGCTCATACAGAATTAGAGATGCGAAACCCAAAGAACTACCAATCTACCTAAGAGCAGGGCTTGCTTTTAATGCTCACTGCACATCTTATTCAGTTCACTTTCATGCATAAAGGGGTCAGCTCTCTCAGCACCCATGAGGTGAATGAGGTATGTACTGCCAGCTATTAAACACATGCAAATGTTTACAATGAT
Source organism: Panulirus argus (assembly GCA_038088735.1). NCBI lineage: Eukaryota > Metazoa > Arthropoda > Malacostraca > Decapoda > Palinuridae > Panulirus > Panulirus argus. The sequence goes on along the minus strand of JAYMFT010063296.1, from coordinate 23,477 downwards.
TATTATTTGTGATCCAATTTCAGGTCTTTTTTTTAACTTGCTTTTGTTCATAATGTTCTATGATATGAACACCCAGTGGTCATTAAATCCTACAACATCATAACCTTTACTGCAAGTTTGATGAGTTGCTGAGTACCGCTATTGTGTAAATACATATGACGATTATCAGTCTGTGGTGCTGTTTTTGGTCTTGCATTGTTTTTTCACATTTATTCGTTCGTTAGTGAAATGCTTTACAATACTGTAATTACTAAACAGGAAATCTTATCCCAAAATAACCATTACAAAGTGGGTTTGTTGATTGCCACTGAAGATATTTATGAATATTTTTTTTTTCATACTTATATGCTGTTTCTTTTGTTAGCAAGGTAGTGCCAGGTATAAAGAAATTACCACATTCTCTCATATCCACTCTCTAGCTGTCATGTGTATTGGACCAAAACCACAGCCTATTATCTACAATTAGGCCACTTCACCTGCTCTGGTTTAATCTGTTGATAACACATTACCCCTGTATACCCACCCATATCACTCCACTTCACTCTATCCCATGCATGTCTCACACCCTCCTGCATGTTCAGGCCCCAAGCACTTAAAAGATTCACTCCATCCTTTCATCTTGTCTCCTCCACTTCTGACACATATATCCTCTTTGCCAACCTCTCCTCACTCAATCTCTCCAGATATCCAAGCCATTTCAGTACACTCTTTTCAACTCTCAACCACTCTTCTTACTGCCACACCTCTCTCTTGTCCTATCTTTTCTTACTTGATCAACCCACCTCTTACCACAAATTGTCCTCAAACATTTCATTTGTGACATATTCACTCTCTTTTGTTCATTCTCATCAATAACTTGTGGCTTGCATCCATATAACACCATTAGAACTGTATCTTCAAACTTGTACATCCTTACTCTGCCATGTTGTAAAAATGTACACGTTATATTATGAGGGTGGTTGGTGAATGAAACTAATAGAATTATGAGATGGAATGTAGATAGCATACAGAAGTTTAAAAAGTTGTATGATACTAAAGTTCAAGACATGGAGCACCATGAATGTAAAACTCCCTATCTTTACAACACAAATAGGTAATTACACACATAAAGTCATCAGGAGTAAAATATTAGTTAAAAGCAGCCATCCTGGCTAAAGAATTCAGGGGGAAGAGTTATAGACAACGATGAAAGGATATGTGAGGAAATAATCGACAAGTTTAAGTGTTTACACCCTGGAAGACACCATATCCCCAATATCAGGGAGATGGAGTGAGGAGGAAGTAATGGAAAATACTGAAATATCTAGAGAAAACCTAAACAATTTTAAAGGGTTTTGATTCATATAAAGTCGTTGGTACTGATGAAATACCTCCATATGTGCTGAGGATGTGCACAGATACACTTAACAAACTTCTTGAAATGTTTAAGATGTTACTGGAAAAAGATAAAATACTGTGGGAGTGGAATATGGTAAATGTCATATTTACTTATGTAAATGACTTAACAAAAGAAGTACTCTTACCCGAAAATGTTTTCAGTTGATACCAAGGTAATAAAGGAAGTGAAAAGTATTTAGGATTGCATCAACCCACAAGTGGACCTATACAAATTCCAAAGTTGATCTGATAATTGTTGATGCAATTCAGCCTGAGTAAATGTAAAGCAAACAGGGTGAGAGATAATTCTGGAAGGCCTTAATATGAATAACTTCAAACAGGAAGTAAGTTGTAGGGATCTGTATGCGAGAGAGACATAGGAGTAGATGTCATCCTTAGCTTAGCTTGTTGCTAGAGTCCCACATTGGGAGAACAGTAATGGAAACAAATACAAATATATGAATAGCATTCAAGTATATGGATAACCAAATACTCAGTCAGCTGTTCTCATCCTACATTAGGCCAAAACTAGAATATGCTTCTTAAGTTTGGTATTGCACTTAATGGTCTGGAGTAAAGTAACAAAGATGGTGTTGGAATTCAGAGAACTGTGTTACAGGGAAAGTTGAAAGCCCCAAATTTGTCAGCCATGGAAGAAAGAAGTTTAAGGGGTGAACTACCCACAGTTTTTTAAAATGTTTGATGATTTTAACTGTAAACAGGTCTTTGAAAGATGCAAGGATAGAACAACATAAGGCTTTAACATGAAATCAATTAAGGAACTTAAAAAGAAATGTACTCAAGGAATGCTTTTATAGAATAAGAGTAGTAGATGAATGGAATAAAGTTAATAAAGTTACTGTGAATGTGGATGGAATACAGAAAACTAAAATGATGCATGATGTGAAAGTTCAAGAGGCAGGATTCCAAGAATGCAAAACTTCTTAATCATGTAATACAGATAGATAATTACATACATATGTATACCACTGGTTGTGACTTACCAAGGAAAGATGCTCCTGGGCCTGACTGTCCAGGCTGCGGCGACGGTTAGCAATGATGAAGGTGTCAAAGCCCACAGGGATGGGGCCACTGCTCTGGGGCCTGTGGGGCATGGGTAGGGTCAGCCAGGAGCTGTGGCTGTGAAAGGTACCTGGAACTTACCGTAGCACCAGCCACACCACTACATTAGACACAACACCACAAAATGCTGGGCATTACATTATGTACTTATGTTTTAATCATGTCAAAGATTAATAATCTTTGATTACTAAGGAACTGAACTTGATGAATGCTTAAGGTAGAGAAACATTAGTCATACTCTTCAGTGATAATAAACCACACTAAAGAATAGAGATATATACCATAAATGAAGTTGAGTATATTTAAATAAAGTGTACTAACCTGAACTTCATGACAGTCCGCCGGAGGGAATAATTATATCCAGTCCAGGTATACCAGTTGACACCATCAGCAAAGGAGCGGTGCGGGCCACCCAGGTACCACCCATTCAGGTTGGCATCATGACAGTTGCCGTACCACCAGGCACCCTGTTCCATGGTCAGCAAAGGTCAAGGAGAAATCAATATGGTCACCAGGGGTCATGAAATTAGTCAATATGGTCACCAATCATAACAGTGGTCAGTACAGAGAAGGTCTTGGGGTCATGGCAGTGGTTGGTATAATGACAGGAGGTCATGAAAATGGGTGGTGCAATCAGAGAAGGTCCTGGGGGATCATAGCAATGGTCAGTACAATCAGAGAAGGGCATGAAAGGTAAGTACAATCAGAGGAGGTTGTGGCAGTGGTCAGTACAGTCAGAGGTCATGGAAATTGTTATTAAAGTCAGAGATCGAGGCAGTGGTGAATACAATCTGAGAAGTTCCCATGCACCATCAGCAGTGAGGGTCCCATACATCAGTACCATTGAGGGTCCTTCACACGTGCACCACAGTCTCTCCCATACATGCAACACTGAGGGTCCCTTACACCATCACTACCAAGGGTCCTCTCATCTGAAACACTGAGGGTCACCATACCTGCACCACTGAGGGTCCTCTCACCTGAACCTCTGAGAGTCCCCATATTTGCACCACTTAGGGTCCCTCACACCCTCACCACTAAGGGTCCTCTCACCTGCACCACTCAAGGTCCCCACACCTACATCACTCAAGGTCTTTCACACATGCACCGTCCAGGGTCCCTTACACCTGCATCACTCTGGTCCCTCACACCTGAATCACTCAAACACACACCACTCTTTTAGTATCCACACCTGTACCTCTTAGGGTCCCTCACACTTACAGTACACAGGCTCTCGCACCTGCAACACTCAGGGTCCCGATAACTGTACTACTGAAGGTCCCCCATACTTTTACCACCAAGGGTCTCCGACATGGATCACTCAGGGTTTCCACTCCTACACCAGTCAGGGTCCCACAGAACTGCACCACTCAGGGTCTCCCACATCTGCACTACTAAGGGTCTCTCACACCTGCATCTCTGAAGACCCTTACACCCAGACTGAGGTCCCTTCACCTACACCACTAGGGACCCCTATCATCTGCATCACTGTTGGCTACCCACACCTGTGCGCCAGAGGGCCCCCGACACTTACCTTGTAAAGACGGGCACAGCTGCGCTCCACGAAGTCCCCGTCCCGGTTGTCGTTGTCAACGTCGAAGGTGGAGAAGGGCAGCCCATTGTGGGAGTAGAGCGAGTCTCCTGCGGTAGTCAGAAGCAGTGGTGATGGTGAGAGGTCATGGTGGTGGTGATGAAAGGTCATGGTGAGGCTGAGTGATCGTGGTGGTAATTAGGTGAGTGGTTTTGGTAGGTGAAGAGAGGTCATGGTAGGGTGATGGTGAGTGTAGTGGTGATATTAAGTAGTGTTAGTGATGGTGGCTTTGTGAATGGTCGTGATTGTGGTGGTGGCAAATGTTATTGGTAGCTGAGCGTATGGTTTTGTTCCAGTTGTGATGAATGGGAGTGGTGGTGATTTGTTATTTATATTTGGTATCTGTAGTGATCATGAATATGGTTAATAGTTGTAGTAGTTTGTGGCATAAAATGGTACGCGTAAGCACAGTTGACCAAAGACATTGGAAATGCTTGAATTAATTCCCAGGGTCCAATACTTTTAAATTAACAGAATCACGTTTTCACAGAAGAGTCCAGATCTTCTATGTAATCAGAAATCATAAAATAATAATGAATAATAATATACCATAAAATACCCTCAAAGCGGTACGAAAGAAAACCAGTCAACTGAGATATTTCTGACACCTGTTCAATAAATAATTTTTCCTAAAATGACTATCCCAGAGTAAACTGATTGATAGAATCATATACCATGATATTGTTATCAAGACATCTGTCGAACACTGTTGGTAGTGAAAAATGACAATTGCTTATCAGCAATGAAAATTGTAGGATGTAATTGTTCAATACTTTATGTGTATGGTTATTTTAGATAGGGAATCCAGCAATACAGGTCTGCTGGAACTATTTTTCAAATAATTATACCTTCCACGCGCAGCTCCTCATATTCAGTTATGAAAATATTACATCAGTAGCGAAATACGATCTCAGTCATGGTGGTTGTGCCCAACTGCTCCGGAAGACTATTTCGGCCACTTATACCCCAATGGACCATACGCCATGAACAGCATTTTACATTTTCCCGTACAACTAATATAAACTTTACTAAATAAATTTTAATTTATCAGATGATAATAATGATAATTGTTATTATCATTATTGTAATTACTATCATTCAAGCAGGGAAAAAAAAAAGTTTTAACCAGGTGTCTTTGACTTGACGTCCCTGTCACACGCATGTGAGGCACTGTGAGTTCAAAGAAGGCATTATGATCGTGATGTCCAGCTCCTAAAGTATTTTTATGTTTGTGTATACCTTATTGGAAGGCCAGGATGGTTCAGAACGCAGATAGGAAGCTGTGATAATGTAAGTTGCATATTACTTCGTATCTAGATAATGTTTACGTGAGTGATAAATGATTCTTAGGATGGTTTAGCCGGTTCTTCTGCAGTAGTAAACGGCATAATAACATTCGTTGTTTTGCTACCATAATTAGTCATCGTGTGCTGTCTTTAGTGTTTAAGGAGAGCATTTCATTGTAGCTTGTGGCAGGTCAGTAAATGAAACCAGATATTACTGAAATTTTTAAGAAAAAATTTTAAACGCAAAGAAAAACTTTTATTTTGTAATTTCCTTTCTTAACCGATGCCAAGCATTGTGCGTCTCTTGTTCACTTACATTCAGAAAATATTATATATACTTCTAGACATTTCATATAATTTTTGTCTCATCCTTCAATTGGCGTTGAATGTAGATCAGCCTTAAGGATTGGCTCTCATTCATCAGTGCTGGTTCTTCACGTCAGTTAGTGATCAAGTAGCCTTTTATGTTCTCTCCGTGTGACCCACCAAGTTGTTCTGCTTCGTGACCAAATGTCTTGTTGGTGAACGCAATTAGCACACTGTCCAGTACCTCACAATTAATGGAAAACCTGTATTTTGTGATCGACTGTAAGTTTCTGATAAGTTCCTTACATCAGTAGTTAGTCGGACGAGCACTTACACTTGTACTGGCCAACGACAGTTTGGTTTTCAGATACTATATTAGCTTTTCGAAATTTGATTTACTGTTAACAGCTGGGAAAACCTTAGCCAAAATACATTACTCCCAGCATTTCTTAACTGTCAGCGCAAGATTGGCTTTAGACATCCGATTAGGTAGTTCACTCTGCAAGGAAGTTTACTTGTCAGAATTACATTACGTTGACCCTAATAGGTCTGTAGGTTAGCATTAGACCAATTTAGCTGAATTCGTTACAGTGTTAATAATTTGTTTGAAACCGATCTACATAAATGACGATTACATAACTTAGTGCATAACTTAATTCTATCTTGTATTGTTGTAGGTCAGTATCAAACCAAACTTAGCTTTTTTTTTTTAGCTTTTAAAAGTAACATTACCAAAAGTGAAGCTACGATTATATATCCAGTAGGGTAGTTTGCACCATACATTTAGGCCTTTAATTTGTATATGAATATATATTCCTTCAATATTTGATTAACTGTTTCCCTCCATCCATGATTTAAACTGATTTTCGGACTGAACTTCCCAGATATTCAGAAAAAAAAGTTGCATGTTAAAGGTACTGTACCAACATAGATCTCACGCAGATTAATTGTCTTGACAACATATTCATTAGCATAGTTTACTAAGATTCGTTGTTCGCCGTTTACATGCAATCCCTGTTTTACTGTTAACTGTCCAAAAGTTAGAAGACACTTAAACCTCCCAGCCGTTCAGAATAATTATTCCATCGTGATACTTTAGTGCACATCTTGCTAATACTCTTAGGCCTCCAGGCATGAATTCTTAAATGTGGCAAGGTGGTAACTGTCATTATATTTCTCGATGATCGGATTCAGTGAGGCGTAGCCCCCGCCACTAGGTAAGGTATTACAATCATTTAATGGATTGTTGCTCGAAACTTCCTGATTCAACGTATTATAGTTGGGCTGCCATTTTCAGTTTATGGTGTGAGGACGAGAAACCTTGTTGAGTGAATTGTGTGACTCCACCTCAAAATAACTCTAATTCTGAGTTTCGCTCAAAAATATTTGTATATTAATTAATGTGCGCAGATTTTATAATATATTCCCAGTATCTTACAGATCATTATATCCCAAAAGTTTTGCCCCACTTACTGAACCTTATATCGCACTAAAATGAATGGAATATTTGCTACGTTACTGAGTAGAAATCACCGCCGTACTGTGACTTTCACCTGTGTTGTGCTAGTAAAAAGATGGGCAAGTTGGCTACGCTATGTGGCAATATATGGTTCAATGTAAACATTATGGCCTTGCTTTATGAAAGCAAAACATTAGGATAGAATATTGCAGCTATAAACTTGTGATGAAGTAAACACAAGGGTAAATATTGATGGCGTCTCTTGGGGCAACACTTACTTAACAGGTAAACATTGGCATGAAAATACGGTCTAACCTGTATTGACGAACTGAACTTTGGGGCGAGAGTGACTTCATAGACAGACTAGTTATTGGAGTAACAGTGTGACCTCGCCTGCTTTGACGAACCAAGAGTACTTTATCAATTAACGGACGCTGTGGTAGTTAAGAGATTTTGACGAAAGTGATTCAGTTGGATTCCTTACACTTTCTAGAGTTGATATAGAATGGGAATACCGGAAAAGCAACAATTTTAATTTCTCGCAAAGTGGGAAGGGCTTAAAAATAAAGAGAAATTGTGGGATTAATGCACAGTATCAACAGTTGAAAGTGCAAAGATTTCATAGGTACCGCTTTCTTCAAAGTCTGTGAACTAGAGAATGAACGGACACAAGAAAAGTGACTGTCCTGGAGTGAGTTCATATGCCTATAAAGGTACAGATAGAAATTAATGCTGATGAAATCTGAGCACTGGTTCAGAATTCTTTACCCCTGTAGACACATGAGATTGTTTGCCTTCCAACTAAATGATTCATAGCGCAGTTGAGCGGAATAAATGTACTGACAATGGAATTTCACCAGTAATAGACATCTCTTTGTATCATTAAAACAGACAGGTTATCTTTCTTTTTATACTTACATGTATTTTACATTATTCATTAATTATATGGCCCCTCATCTTCCATCTTCCTCATAGCCCTACCTTTAACGAGTAATATTGAAAGATTGGTGTTAAAAGTGAAAAGGGAAAATACAACACTCTTATATCACTCTTATAGTGGCAACAACGATTCCTTAAGAGTAGAACACTGGTCATAATTCAAAAAAACCTGCGTCCACCGACATATAAATTACTCAACTTAAGCATCGGCATGATAATATGACCTTACTTCCTTTGACGAACATGGTATTGACACTGACCTCCAGCGCTGATAAGCAAGTCACACATGGGGAGACGCTCACCTCACCTGCTTTTACCAAACATTGGTATGACAATTTGACCTCACCTGCGTTGTCGGAGTAATGAGTGTGGTCCAGCCTGGCTAAATGAAGTAAAGGTTAACATGTTAGGCTGTACTTACCAGCGTTACCGAAGTAAACATTAGCGTGGTAGAGGCGATAGGCATCCCTCTCCGAGCCGATGCGAAAGCCCCGGTACCGAGCGAAGCGCTTGTTGCCAGACCAGTCCTCCAGTTCAATGTGCAGCTCGTACTGGGTCTCGTTGTCCACATTGGTGAGCGACCATAGCAGGATGTTGCCTGCAAGCACCTCTCCAGTCGGTCGTGTGTCTTCAGTCAGACAGTCAGGGGGGTGGGGGGAATAGGACCAGTTAGGGGACGGGAAGGGGTCTTGACTTGGTTGGGTCATGGAGAAAGTGAGGGGCCGGGGAACTTCAAGGTGATGGCAAAGGTAGTGTTGGATTGCTTTCAGCACCTGACAGTTGAGTACTGTTATTCATGTCCGTCATCACAGTGCGAGGTTAATCGCATATGAAACAAGGAACGTTTTGAAAGACAGACCAAAAACTATTTTTGTGTTAAGTGTGGAAGGAACTCTGTAATAATAGGATTTTGAAGTTCATGGTTATTCTGCCGACTGGTGGCCGCGAATGAGGTAGCCGTTAATTTTGTTGTCACCTCTGGGTTACGTTGAAGTGCGGCTAATATGGGCATGAAGTCCCCTGGTGGGGATAAAGTAAGGTTGATTGGTTTGCGCGTTTTAAAAAACCTAACACTTCCCCTAGACTTCAAGATTGCGACGGGTATGAGCTCTCCAAGAACTGCTGTGGACTTCGAAATCACAGTTGATCGTTTCACTCATAGGAACTGAGTGTGAATATCTATATTTACAAAATAGATTTTAGTTCCCATTGAGTTAGGAAAAGTTGTTTTATTGCCCAGACTTACTCATCTACTCTGTTGATCATTTGCCGTTCAAAATACTAAAAAAAAAAAAAATCGGTATATAAGGCTGGGCTGCAGACTGACGCTCGTGCCAGAGTCTGTGGGGGATATCGCTTCAGCGAGAATTTGTCAAATATAATTCATCAGTGCTTTTTTTATGGATTTTGTTATAAACATTGAGAAAGTTTAATAGAATGCTATTTGTATGTTAGAAAAAGAATATACTTTTTCCATTAAAGAAAATGAAACTTGCTTCGTAGTACCATGCGGACTGCAATCCTGTATACAGTAGCAACTGCCGGCATTTATCGTGGACGGAAACAATGGAACACTTAAGGTTTTGGGCCCCAGGACCTGTTGCCCTCCGACTTTCCTCTGTTTTTCCCGAGCTTTCTCTTCCTCACCGCACCGCTCAGAGCGCTCATACAAATCTCTCTCAAAATTCTTTGAAGGAATATCCTAACTTTCATGGGCTAAATTTAGTAAGCCCCTTCGTTATATTTACATGCACTCGCGACACTTGCCAGATGCTTCTGGTAGTATTGTACAGAGGTACCTAGTGACAACATTAGGATCCCGATTCTTCTATCAAGGAATAAAGTATTGAAACTGAACTGAACTGAATTCTTCGACACCCAAAGCCTTTCCCTACAATACACAAGAAATGATTGTCGTGGCTTTATTTCCAACCAGCACCATGTGTACAGTATTTTGTTTACCACTTTATGCATGATATCCCACCTGCTGTTAGACATACATGTAATTATTCCTTCGTCTTTAAAGTGCGCATATTGGGAATTCCTTCAGTTTGAAATATCCATCTCAGATGCCTTTACTCCTTCCTGTCTTTGATTAATTAGATCCATATTTAGGTATCCATGTTGCAAGAGGTCAGTATTGCTCGTATCTATGTCAAAGATGCTGTAAGTTTACGTGGATACGCTCGAATCGGTACCATAGATAATGGATCCTTTGCAGTAATTAGTATTCATATGAACAAGCAGTATATCCAAATCATATTAAATGTAACCTGACCGAGTAATGTGTTCGGCACTTTGAATGTAGCCTGAGAGTATATTACTCTTACTTTAGAAAGGTAAGGTCGGCATGGATGACGGGGATTAGTTGCACTGTAGACATTTTCTTGGGTAACCAGTTTTTCTAAGGTAACCAGTTTGGCTTGGGCGGGCTCATGTGTTATTAGTGTCAGTGTGTGTGTGTGTGTGTGTCATCCATGTGATAATAAAAAAAAACCTGAGATTACAAAATTGAGAATAGTTTGCATGCATTATATTCCTATTTGTAAGAGGAAGACATATTTTTTAATGCCACGGGGAAGAGACACGTACTAGGAGAAATTTTCTGTAAATGATGTCATCCCTTAACAAGGACATTGGACCAGCTTGTCTCATCATTACATCCCTCCCTGTCTGAGATACAGTATTGTACTGTTGTATCATAACGTAAACAATACCAATTCCAGTGATTAATGTCACTTGTAGTTATGATTGAAGTGTACTGTGATGTGATTGTAATGAAAAATCTTAAGAATTGTTTTTCGTTTGCTTTAGAGCGTCTTTGAAGTAATTGTACAATGTTTTCATACTGTACCTTTATTTGTAATCGTTATTTGTATCTATTTTGAATTCTTTCATTTCTTGTGTCTTGTAACACTTTTACTTAAATCAGTGGTGTAGCATTTTGAGTTACTAAATTTCCATGAAATAAGGATGGCCTGCGACTCCTCAACATATTTATTAATGTTATAGTATAAGATTAGAATAGAAAATTATATTCCATCAAAGAAAACGAATGGATGATTGATTGACCCGTATACCCAAGGCAGTGAACATTTCGGACTGTAACGTCAGAAGATAATGGTGTGGGATTTGCTCCTTTACATACGTATATTGGTCAAATCTCACTGTAAAGACAGCGTCGGTGAGAGGAAAGTTGTAACCTAATGTTGATTATGTGAAGAAGATGGAAGATTGTTGTCTTGAATTTATTGTAATCTGAGGTTTAGTAGTCCACATAAGACAGGGGACATATTGTGTGTCTTTGCTTATTGTATCTCTTCACTCATTGTATCAGTGTTCTGTTATTGTGTCTGATGCTAATTATTGTGTCAGTTAAGTCATTTTGTCGGTCACCGCTTATTGCATTCTCAGTCATTGTGTCGATCGCTGCTTGTTGCATCAGTCGCCGGTCATTGTGTCAGTCACTGCTTTCTGTATCAGTCAGATAGCCATTGTGTCAGTTCTGCTTATTGTATCAGTCATCAGTCTTTGTAAGTCACTTGTTATTGTATCTATCGTTGGTCATTGTGTCATTCAGTCACTGTTTATTGTATCATTCGTCAGTGATTGTTTTAGTCACTTTATCTTTTCTGTCTGCAGTCATTGTGTCAGTCAGTTTATTGTATTCGTCGTCAGTCATTTTGTCTTATCAGTTGTTAGTCATTATGTTAGTCTCTGCTTATCGTATCAGTCGTCAGTCTCTGTGTCAGTTGTTGCTTGTTACATTAACATGTAGTCTTTGTGTCAGTCGTTAGTGATTGTGTCAGTCAGTCACTGCGTATTGTATCAGTTGTCATTCATTGTGTCAGTCACTGCTTATTTTATTTGTCGCTGCTTGTTATATCAGTCGTTAGTCATTATGTCAGTTGCTTAGTGTATCAGTCGTCAGTTATTGTTCTAGTCATTGCTTATTATATTATTCGTCAGTCAGTGTCATTTACTCCTTACTGAATCAGTTTTCAGTCTGTGTCAGTCACTTCTTATTGCAATAAACGTCAGCCATAGTGTTGACCACCAGTTATTGTATCAGTCGTCAGTCACTGTCAGTTGTTGGTTTGTGTATTAGTCGTCAGTCACTGTGCCGCTTCGTGCCTGTAGTATTAGTCATTAGTCACTGTGTCATTCACGGCTTTTTTTCTATCAGTCTTCACTTGTGTCAGTCAGTGTTTATTGTATTAGTCTTCGGTCATTGGTAAGAAAAAACAGGAGAAACTTGTGTAGCTTCGTAAAAGGAATTCGATTTCCTTCCAGTCAACTCTCACGCAGGTTATGCCAGCTATGTATTGGAGGAGTTGATCTGCCTTCTGGACCGCGAATAATAATCTTGTGTACAGCTTCTTCCGTGAGGTGTTGTCTGTAATGTTGATATGTCTTTCACACCTAGGTCAAAACTTAATTTGAATTGTCTGTCGCCATGATGATGGATTGAATTTAGCCAGGGTTCGTAGGCAAGTACCAGCCTTTGTAAAAGCTGAGATTTATCTGTTAAACATATATGACAACTTCTCCTTCAACGCTTAGAACTTGGATGAATAGAATTATCGTTTGAAGATGATCCTTTCTTGGGGGCTTTTTAAGCTCGAGAGCTCAAAGGTCAAACTCACGCTTCACACGTAGATTTATACACGGACAGATCACAGAATTCCACTGGAGTGACGGTACGACTCTTGGGCACGACTTTCAAAATCTTTCCAGCGCCAGCAGATGTCAGTCACTGCTTATTGTATCAGTCGTCAGTCATTGTGCCAGTTGCTACTTATCCGTCTTCAGTCATTGTATCAGTCACTGCTTATTGTATCAGTCGTCAGTCATTGTGTCAGTCACCGCTTATTGCATAAGTTGTCAGTCATTGTATCAGTTGCTGCTTTTTGTATCAGTCTTCAGTCTTGTCAGTTGCTGCTTATTGTATCAATCGTCAGTTTTGTCAGTCATTTTTCGTTGTATCAGCTGTCAGTCACACTTTTTGTACGAGTCGTCATTCATTATGTCAGTCACTGCTCATTGTATTACTCGTCAGTCTCTGCTTATTGTATGTCTTAAGTCGTTGTGTCTGCCACTGCTCATTGTATTAGTAGTCAGTCACTGCTTATTGTATTGGTCTTCAGTCTTTGTGGCAATCACTGGTTATTGTAACAGATTTCATTCATTTTATCGGTGCCAGTCACAGCTCATTTGTATTAGTCGTCAGTCACTGCTCATTGTATCAGTTGTCAGTCATTGCATCAATTACTACTTTTTGCATCAGTCTTCATTCATTATGTCAGTCACTGTTTATTGTATTAGTCATTAGTCATTGCTTATTATATCAATCGGCAATCACTGTGTCATTTACAACATGAATAATTCGTCAGTCATTATGTCAGTACTGCTCTTTGTACTTGTCGTCAGTCACTGCTTATTGTATCAGTCTTCAGTCATTGTGTCAGTCACTGTTTATTGTTTCAGTCATCAGTTATTATGTCAGTCACTGCTTATTGCATCAGTTGTTAGTCACTGTGTCAGTTTCCGCATAGTCTCAATCGTCAGTCATTGTGTGTGTCTGCTCTTTGTTTCAGTCGTCTGTCATAGTGTCAGTCAGTGCCTATTGTGTCAGTCGCCAGTCACTAATCATCGTATCAGTCGTCAGTCAATGCTACTTGCATTAGTCGTCAGTCATTGTGTCAGTCCATGTCTATTGTATCTGTCATCAGTCTTGTGTAAGATGCTGCTCGTATCAGTTATCAGTCAGTGTCAAGTCACTGCTCATTGTGTCAGTCGTCAGCCACTGCTCATTGTATTAACCTTCAGTCATTATATTAGTCTTTGCTTATTGTATCTGTCTTCACTCATTGTATCAGTGTTCTGTTATTGTGTCTGATGCTAATTATTGTGTCAGTTAAGTCATTTTGTCGGTCACCGCTTATTGCATTCTCAGTCATTGTGTCGATCGCTGCTTGTTGCATCAGTCGCCGGTCATTGTGTCAGTCACTGCTTTCTGTATCAGTCAGATAGCCATTGTGTCAGTTCTGCTTATTGTATCAGTCATCAGTCTTTGTAAGTCACTTGTTATTGTATCTATCGTTGGTCATTGTGTCATTCAGTCACTGTTTATTGTATCATTCGTCAGTGATTGTTTTAGTCACTTTATCTTTTCTGTCTGCAGTCATTGTGTCAGTCAGTTTATTGTATTCGTCGTCAGTCATTTTGTCTTATCAGTTGTTAGTCATTATGTTAGTCTCTGCTTATCGTATCAGTCGTCAGTCTCTGTGTCAGTTGTTGCTTGTTACATTAACATGTAGTCTTTGTGTCAGTCGTTAGTGATTGTGTCAGTCAGTCACTGCGTATTGTATCAGTTGTCATTCATTGTGTCAGTCACTGCTTATTTTATTTGTCGCTGCTTGTTATATCAGTCGTTAGTCATTATGTCAGTTGCTTAGTGTATCAGTCGTCAGTTATTGTTCTAGTCATTGCTTATTATATTATTCGTCAGTCAGTGTCATTTACTCCTTACTGAATCAGTTTTCAGTCTGTGTCAGTCACTTCTTATTGCAATAAACGTCAGCCATAGTGTTGACCACCAGTTATTGTATCAGTCGTCAGTCACTGTCAGTTGTTGGTTTGTGTATTAGTCGTCAGTCACTGTGCCGCTTCGTGCCTATAGTATTAGTCATTAGTCACTGTGTCATTCACGGCTTTTTTGCTATCAGTCTTCACTTGTGTCAGTCAGTGTTTATTGTATGTCATCGGTCATTGCTTAATGTACCAGTCGTCAGTCATTATGTCAGTCACTGCTGGATGTGTTGGTCGTCATTCACCGGTAATTGTACCAGTCTTCAGTCTTTGTGCCAGTCACTGCTCACTGTATTGATATTCAATCATTGTAGCAGACACTGGTTATTGTATCAGTCTTCAGTCACTGCGTCAGTCTCAAGCTTCTTGTGTCAGCTGCTGCTTATTGTATTAGTCGTGAGTCATTGTATCAGTTACTGTTCAATTTATCAGCCGTCATTATATCAGATGCTTCTATCAGTCAGCAGTCACTGTGTCAGTTACTGTTCATTGTATCAGTCATCAGATGTTGCTCATTGAATCAGTCGTCATTCATTGCGTCGGTTGCTGTTCATTGCATTACTCAGTTGTCATTGGTCAGTTGCTGATCGTTCGGTCAGTTTTTGCTCATTGTATGGTTCATCAGTCACTTTATTAGTCACCAGTCATTGTCACACGCTGCACATTTAACAGTCAGTGGTCATTGTGTCAGACACTCTTCATAGTGAGTCACTAGTCATCTTGACATTCACTGTTCATCACATCAATAAGTATTCACTGCAGTCACTGTTCGTTTTGTTGATTAATAGTCATGCTGTTAGTCTGTGATCATTGCATCAGTCACTAGTCACTGTATCAGTTAACAGTTATTGTCTCAGTCACTGATCAATGTGTCATTCGCTTTTCACTGTATATCTCTAGTCACCGTGTCAGTCACTGCCCGTCGTATCAGTCAGTGGCAGTCATTGATCATTGCGTCGGTGATCAGTCATTTTGTCTGCTCACTGTATCAGTCAGGAGTATTGTCAGTTTGTTTGTCAGTCACTGCTCACTGTATCAGTCAGCGGTCATTGTGTAAGTCTCAGATCAGTGTCAGTCATTGATCGTTGCTATAGTTACTGATCATTGTCAGTCACAGATCAGTGTCAGTCACTGATCATTGTGTCTGAGTGCTGATAACTGTGTGACAGTCAGCATTTATTGTGTCAGCCACTGCCTATTTTATCGGTCAGCAGTCACTGCCCACTGTATTTGCCAGCCGTCTTTATAATACTCGCTGATCACTCAGTCAGCAGTCAGTCACTGATCACTGTATCAGTCAGCAGGCATTGTGTCAGTCAGTGCTTATTGTCAGCCACTGTTTATTCGATCAGTTATTTGTCATTTAGCTAGTCATTATTCATTTTATGTTAGGATAGTTCTTTTAGTCACTAAACATTTTATCAGTCTCTGATCTTTGTATAGCCCGAGTGATTGTCATTCGCTTTTCGCCGCTCGTTGTATCGGTAAGCAGTCAGTCTACTCCTTCAACAGTTCTTGTGCCAGTCATTGCTCACTCTATAAGTTAACAATCTTTTACAGTTTCTGCTTATTGTATTAATGAACAGTTATAGTGTTTTCACTGTTCGTTATATCAATCAGCAGTCATTAAGTCAGTCATTAAGCATTGTGTCAGTCGTTGTGTCATTTAGCGCTGCGGAAGTCACTGCCCCTTGTATCGGTCAGCAGTCGTTGTATTAGCCGCTAATTCATTATGACAGTCTGCTCATTGTATCAGTTACATCATTGTGTAAGTCTGCAAATTTTATCAGTCACAAGTTATTGTTTTAGTCATTGCTTATTGTATCATTCAGTCGTCATCGTGTTAGTTGATGCTTATTGTATCAGTCAGCAGTCATTGTGTTCGTCGCTTATCATTGTATCGGTCGGTAGTCTTTGTGGCAGTCACTGCTCATTGTATCATTCAGCAGTCAGTGTGTCAGTCGTGCTCATTATATCATTCATCAGTCCCTGTGTCACATGCTGTTCCTCGCATCAGTCAGGGGACATTGTTATGTCGCTTATCATTGTATCAGTCATTGATCTCTTTTGTCAGTCAGTGTAAATTATCAGTCTGTAAGTCACTGCTCATTGCGTAAGTTGGAGGTCATTGTGTCACTCACTGCTCATTGTATCAATCGGCATTCATGTGTTAGTCACTGATCATTGCGTCAGTCTGCAATCATTTTCAGTCACTGCTTTTTTGTATTGGTCTCTATTCACTATGTCAGTCACTGCTAATTGTATCAGTCAGTTGTCATTATGAGTCATTAGTTATTGTGTTAGTCAGTGCTTCTTACCTTGGTCACTGCTCATTTTATCAGTCACTTTTCACTGTATCAGTCATTAGCCTTTGTGTTGGTATGGCCAGTATGATTATCATTCAAGAATAATTTTGTCAGTCATCGCTCATTGTATCAGCTGTCAGTTTGTCAGTTATCAGGCCTGCACAGTCTGTGTCAGTTACTGTTCATTGTATCGGTCAACTGTCATTGTAGTTAGTTATTTTTCATTGTGTCAGAGAAAAGTCATCTTGTCAGCATTCATCGTGATAATCACTAGTAATTGTCTCAGTCCGCCATAATTGTTCCTGTCGCTAAGTAACTGCATTAGTCAGCAGATATTGTGACAGTCACTGCTAACTGTATCAGTGAGTGATCATTTTGTTACTTACTGATTATTGTGTTAGTGATGACGCTCAGTCATTAATTACAGTGTCAGTCACTGGTCAGTATTTTCATTCACTGTTAATTGTACCATTAAGCAGTCCTTATCAGTTATTGATCATTGTATTACTCATTAGTTATTGTCAGTCGTTCATCAATGTGTCAGCCACTAATCATTTTCAATTACTGATTATTGTGTCAGTCAGCTACTAATTATTTTTAGTTACTGGTTATTGTGTCAGTCACTGATCTTTGTGTCTGTTGCTGACCATTGTATCAGTCAGCAGTCGTTGTATCAGTCCCTAATAAACTCATCATTTTGTATTCATTGTCTCTCACTGTTCATTGTCACTGTATCATTCAGTAGTCATTGTTATTCACTTCATTATATCAACGATCAGATTGTCAGTTACTGCTCATTGTATTAGCTGTAAGTGCGTCAGTTACTGTTCATTGTATCAGTGAAGAGTCATTGTATCAGACACTGATCATTATATCAGTCAGCAGTCATTGTAGTAGTCACTATATAGTATCAGGTAGCTATCATTGTGTCATTCACAGTTCATTATATCAGACTCCAATCATTTTAGTAGTCACTTATAGCATCAGCAATCATAATTTCATTTACTGTTCATTATATCAGTCAGCAGTCGTTGTATTAATCACTGCTCATAGTATCATTCATCAGTCAGTCTCATTCACTGTACATTGTATCAGTCATTGGTCATTTTATTGATCACTGCTTATGGAATCATTCAACAGTCACTGTATTAGCCACTGATTTTATTATGATTTAGTAGTTATTGCATTAGCCGCTGCTTATTGTATCATTCAGTAGTCATGGTATGAGCCACTTCTCATACTATTCAGCAGTCAGTACATTAATCACATGAAGTATCATTCAGTAGCCATTGCATTAATAACTGCTCATAATTTCATTCATTATTCATTGTTTTATGCACTGTTTATTGTGTCATGCAAGGTTCATTGTATCATTCAGTGGTCGTTGTCTTATGCACTGTTCATTGTATAATTCATTGGTCATTGTGCTATGCACTGTTCAATATATCTTCAGTGGTCGTTCTGTCATGCACTCTTCATTGTATCATCCAGCGGGCATTGTGTTATGTACTGTTCATTGTATCTTCAGTGGTCATGATGTTATACACAGTTCATTGTATCTTTAGTGGTCTTTGTGTTATTCACTGTTCACTGTATCATTCATCAGTGTGTTATGCATTATTCATTGTATTATTCAGATGACATTGTGTTATGCACTGTTCAGTGTATCATTCAGTAGTCAGTATATTATTTTCTCGTTGTACACGTCGGGACTCACTGTATCAGTCAGCCTTTCTTGTCAGTCACTGTTCACTGTATCTCAGTAGTCATTGTGTCAGTTATGGTTCACTGTATCATTCTGCCGTTGGTCACTGCACTCTATGGTAGCAGTCATTGTGTCACTGTTCATTATATTGGTCGGTGGTCGTTGTGTCGGTTCTTGGTAAATGTCTCGGTTATCAGTCACTGAGTCAGTCACTTATCATTGGTATCGGTCAGTAGCCACTGGGTCAGTCAGCAGTCCTTGTAGCAAACACTGATCATTGCTATCGCTCAGAAAATACTGTTTTAGTCCCTGATCGTCTTCTTAATCAATAATCAAACTGTCTTATTGTTCAACGTAGGAGCCAGCAGTCATAGTGCCA
Source organism: Panulirus argus (assembly GCA_038088735.1). NCBI lineage: Eukaryota > Metazoa > Arthropoda > Malacostraca > Decapoda > Palinuridae > Panulirus > Panulirus argus. The sequence goes on along the minus strand of JAYMFT010063296.1, from coordinate 4,455 downwards.
GTCACTGTTCATTGTACCTTTACTTAGTCATTGTATTATACAGTAGTGTTATTCACTGCTCACTGTATGAGGCAGTAGTCACTGTCCATTGCTGCTCATTGTCTGTCAGATGTCATTGTCAGTTGCAACTAATTACTTTAGCCAGTGACTGTTGTGAGGCACCGCTTATTGTATCATGCATTAGTCACTGTCAGTCACTTCTCACTGTATCTATCAGGATTAATTTCGTTGGTCACTGATCGTTGTATCAGAGTGCAGTCATTGCCAGTCTAATCATTATATCAGTGAATTTGTCAGTGACCGTTCATATTGTATCTGTCAGATGCCATTGTCGCTGCTCATTGTACGAGTGTGGACTCACTGTCTGTTGTCATTATATCAGAGTCTGCTCATTGTGTGTCATATTGACATTGATCATTTCCTCTGCAGTCGTTTAGTCATCCCGTCATTGTATCAGTCAGTAGCCAGTCCGTCACGGCTTATTGTGTTACCAGGCGCTCTTTCCGTCATTGGTCATTGTATCAGTCATTGTAAAGCCAGTCATTAAACTAGTCGCTGATCATTGTTTCAGTCAGCAGTTATTGTATCAGTTGTTGATCATTGTGCCAATGAGCAGCCGTCTTCAGTCGCCTTCTATTGTATGTCAGTAGTTATAGTGTCAGTCGCTGATCATTGTTTCACTGGACAGTCATTGTATCACTCGCTGGTCATCGTATCAGTCAGCAGCCATTGAGTTAGTCACTGCTCTCTGTATGCCATTAGTCATTTTGTCAAACGTTGCTCAGTCTGTCTGTCATCATTCGTTTTGTCAGTTGCCACTTTTTGTGTATTGATAGTCATTGTAGTAGTCACTGCTCACGGTTTCAGTCAGTATTCATGGCGTCAGTCATGGCTCATTTTACAATTCAACAGTTAGTGTCAGACGCTCCTCTTTATATCACTTTGTACTCATTGTGTCATTTAGTAGTGTGTATCGTACTACTCATTTAGTCAGTCATTCTTCATTGTGTCAGTCAGCACTTGTTTTATTGCGTTCATTGTATCAGTCACATCTCACCGTGTTGGTAGTCATTGTCAGTCATTACTCCTTTGTATTACTTACCAAAGTTTTGCATCAGTTAGTTGCAGCTGTGCCAGTCACTGCTATTGGTATCAGTCGGTTATTATTGCGTCAGTCACTGCTCATTGTATAAGTCAATGATCATCGTATCTGTCACGACTTATTTTATCAGACAGTATGCATTTGCGTCAGTCACTGCACATTATATCGGACAGTAGTTATTGCATCAGTCTGTTCATTGTATTAGCCAGCAGTCTTTGTGTTAGTCACTGCACATTGTACGCCGGTAATCATTAAGTCAGTCGCTACTCATTGTACCAGTCATCTGTCATTGTGTCGGTCGCTGCTAATTTAAACAGTCAATAATCATTGCATCTGACGCTGATCATTGTATTAACTGTCTGAAGAGTTTATCAGTCAAAAGTCATTGTGCGAGTCACCGACCGTTAAATCAGTCTCTGATCATTGTATCGCTTTGGAGTCATTGTGCCAGTCGCTGTTCATTGTATCAGCAGTCACTGTCACTGATCATTGTGTCAATCAAGTCATTGTCATCCAGTGGTCATTGTTTCAGTCTGTTGTTATTGTGTCATCCAGTTGTCTTTGTGTCAATTGTTGTCATCGTGTCATCCAGTGGTCATTGTGTTCTTGTCATTGTGTCATCCAGTGGTCACTGTGTCGTTGTCATTGTGTCATCCAGTAGTCATTGTGTCATTCTGTTGTCATTACGTCATCCAGTGGTCATTGTGTCATTCTGTTGTCATCGTATCATCCAGTGGTCATTGTGTCATTCTGTTGTCATTGTCATCCAGTGGTCATTGTGTCAATCTGTTGTCATCTTGTCATCCAGTGGTCATTGTGTCATTCTGTTGTCATTGTCATCCAGTGGTCATTGTGTCTCTTGTCATTGTGTCATCCAGTGGTCATTGTGTCAATCTGTTTTCACTGAGTCATTCCTGTGGTCGTTGTGTCAATTTGTCGTCACTATGTCATCCAGTGGTCATTGTGTCAATCTGTTGTCATTGTGTCGTCCAGTGGTCATCGTGTCAATCTGTTGTCATTGTGTCATCCAGTGGTCATTGTGTCAGTCTGTTGTCATCGTGTCATCCAGTAGTCATCGTGTCATTCTGTTGTCATTGTGTCATCCAATAGTCATTTTGTTAGTCTGTTGTCATTATGTCATCCAGTCGTCATTGTGTCAGTCTCTTGACAGTGTGTCATCTAATGGTCATCGTGTCATTCTGTTGTCCTTATGTCATTGTTGTCATCGTGTCATCCGGTGGTCACTGTGTCATCCAGTGGTCATTGTGTCAGCCACTGATCATTGTGTCGGCCAGGAATCCATCTGTCAGCCAGTGTCAGCCAGCGGTCACTGTCGGTGTCTGATCAGTGTTAATCTCTATTCACTGTATCGGAGATTAGTTGCAGTGAAATGCAGTGGGTATTGCATTAATCAGTACCTGTTATTTCAGTCACCGTTACTGTATTTCAGTCTTTAGTCCAGCCACTGTATTAGTGATCAGTCTCTTTGCCAGTCATTGATCATTGTATCGGTAGTCATGTGTATTAATCAGTAAATTCCATCAGAGATTATATTAGTCAACAGTCCTTGCGTTGTCATCCGTCATCTTCAAAGTCATGTGGCACGGCAGAGGTCATTGTATCATCAGTCAGGTGTCAGTCTTGTCAGTTGAGTATAATGAAGCCTTCCTAACAGTTAATCAGTCATCTTGTCGGCACATTTGTCTTCTTTGTCATGTTTAAGTTACCATTCAGTACCACTGTACCAGTCATTATCTTATAATGTCATTGTAAGTCATTATTCTTTTATGTCATTGCATCAGTCTTTATCATGTAATTTCAATTGTCATGTGTAATGTCATTGTCATTACCATACAGTGCATTTATGTCACTGAGTAGGTCATTATCATGTGATGTTTGTTATCACGTTATTGTATGTCGTTATCATACGTCACTCTAACAAGCAGTTCATTGTGTAAGTCATTGGTCATTGTATCAGTCGTATATTACTGTACCACTCTGGTAATTACATCGCTCATTATGAACATTCATGTTGTTTGTGGTCAGTTAATTAGTAGGCAGTCTGTCGTTCACTGTATCAGACTGTATTCATTTTATAAGACTGTGGTCATTGTATCATGCCGTACTTGTACCAGACTGTCATTGTATCATGCAGTACTTGTATCAGACTGAGGTCATTGTATCATGCAGTACTTGTGTCAGACTGTGGTCATTGTATCATGCAATACTTGTATCAAACTTTCATTGTATCATGCAGTACTTGTACCAGACTGTGGTCATTGTATCATGCAATACTGGTATCAAAATGGTCATTGTATCATGCAGTACTTGTATCAGACTGTGGTCATTGTATCATGCAGTACTCGTATCAGACTGTGGTTAGTGTATCATTTTCTGCTTGTTGTATCAGGCAGTAGTCACTGTATCAGTCGATGCTCATTGTATCAGATGTGGTCATTGTTTCAGTCAGCTTGAATCAGACTTTGGTCTGTGAATCGGCCAGTACTAGTGTATCAGGCTTTATTCATTGTATCAGTCAGCGACTGTTGTTGTATCATTTCGGGGCAGCTGTGCCAGTTTGGTCATTGTATCAGTCACGTAAACGTCGTGTGAGAGAGCAGTGTGACAGTCAGTGGTCCTGGTGTCAGCCAGTGGTCATGGCGTCAGTCAGCGATGTTGGTGTCAGCTGTTGGTCTTAGTGTCAATCAGTGGTCCTGGTGTCAGCCAGTGGTCTTTCACTGGTCCAAGTGGTAGCCAGTGGTTTTGGTGATAGTCGGTGTTCCTAGTTGCAAGTCGTTGGTTCTGTTGCCGGTCGGTGTTCATGGTGTTAGCCAGTTGTCATGGTGTCAGTCAGTGGTCAAAGTGTCAGTTTTCATGGTGTCGTGGAGTTGGTCAGTGGTCGTGGTGTCCGTTAGTGGTCTTGCTGTCTGACACCACTGGTCATTGGTCGTGTCAGTCAGTGGTCTTGGGGTCAACCAGTGGTCATGGTGTCAGCCAGTGGTTATAGAGTCAGCTAGAAGTCATGGTGTGTCATTGTTTCTTTTGTTACCCACCTGTCCTGCCATCAGTCAGTGGTCCTAGTGTCAGCCAGACGTCGTGGTGTCAGCTTGTCGTCATGGAGTCATCCAGCAGTCTAAATGTCAGTCAGTAGTCATGGTGTCATCAATAATCTTGCCGTCAGTCAGTGGCTTTTATGTTAGCCAGTGGTTTTGGTGTTAGCCAGTGGTTATGGTGTCAGTCAGTGGTCATAGCGTCAGCCAGTGGTTATGGTGTCAATCAGTGGTCATGGCGTCAGCCAGTGGTTATGGTGTCAGTCAGTGGTCATGGCGTCAGCCAGTGGTTATGGTGTCAGT
>JAYMFT010063285.1:0-14831 GCA_038088735.1 Panulirus argus | reverse complement strand
TCTTTAGTTTTCCAATAGCTTTCAACACTTCATTTTCTGTTATGGAATCATTCAATATTTGCATTTCTCTTAACTCATGTGCAACATTTTCTGGTTCCATTATATGTTCTTCAATTGAAATATTCTCTTCTGACAAATTCTTAAAGTGAGGTAAAATTCTTCAAGTGTAAGTGAAGTTTTGCTTTTATTAACATTTCTATCCTTTAGTATTTTCCAATATATTTTGGGATCTTTGTTTTTATTTTCTTTTGACTTAATCACCAAGTTTTCCTTTTCCTTACTCTGCTCTCTTTTCAACTCAGCTTTATATTTCTTACTTATTTCTATCGTGTGTGTAGCGCACGGCTGCACAGCTGCAGGAACTCTCTTCCCAAGGAACGCGCTCCACCAGGCACAGCAGCCCTGGCGGGTGCGTTCCCATCCACAGTCAAAAGCATCGCCGGCAATCCCACGCCAGCCACACACACCCAACTCTAGCACACCGACTCCACCTTCCGGGATCACTTTCCCGCCTTCAGCTAATAGAAGATTCGATGTAAAATGGAATATCAATTTCATTAGCAGGTGTCCCACGCAGCGTCGCGATGAACCAGCCTTCGGATAGGCAAAGAGTAGGTGGAGACGGTCAAGGAAAGGGGGGAACTTTCGGGCTGGAACGGGAGGATGGGGCGAGGGGGTGGATGAAGGAAGGCAGGATTTCAGAAGGAAGCACGAGCGCCGTGCAGGATGAAGATATGAGAGAGGTGGCGCCGGGAGGAGGAGGAGACAGTGGCAAGGCAGCGAAGAGAGTCGCAGGGGGGACTGGAAGCGTCGTAGATCCCGTAATTACGACCGGTTCCCAAACATCAACATCACTACCACATCACCATTATTATGGGACCGTGACTGATAGCGACTAACACTCCCCACTCACCGGAGTGAGAGAAATGCCATCACGCGCATGTTGTATATACGTATCTTCATGATCATCACCTCAGCCTACGGTCTAGGTATGCCATGTGAGCTCTGACAGCGGTTACCTCCGCCCGAGTCCTCATACTGGCCAGCTGGGGAACTATTGACAGACCGTCACATACCGGGAAAGCAGCTCCGTCTGGAAGAGTATCGTACCAACCAATACCAACACACTATCATTAGGGATATTGTACAATTACCACATGAGCATTGTACTGCAACCAAAAGGTCAATTATACCATCACACCAACAATGCCGTCCCATCAACAACAAAGCACTGGCAAAATATCGTAACAGTACACTAAAACAAAAGAACAATGTCAATTCTTCAACACCAAATCCTGCTATCATTAACACAGGATCGTGTTACTAACGAGAGCAAATAGTGCTGTCACAATACTGTGGCACTCCATCAACAATCACAATACTACATACTTTATCTCAACACTATCATACTCTATCAACTATCCACTTCAACATTTTCTCATTCCCCTCCCGCCTCAGATTCGGCTACTCTCTCTCTCTCCAACAATCCCTCGTCCTGGTCACGTTTCACTTCCCCACTTTTTCACACTCTCGAATTCGTCGTCTTGCCAGTTAGCTGGGGGCCGTCGGCACTTGGCTCGGAGCCATTCACAGGAGTCATTAACTGTCCAATTCCCGTTAACTCCTACCCACCACTTCCTCGTAATACTAACCTTTTACTTTTCTTTATGTTGAAGGCTCCAGATACGGACAAAATGTCCACATCAAGGCCGTACTTCAACTGAAATAGAGAGAGAATTATGAAACGGAAAAATAAAAGGCATAGGAAAGTATTTACGAATTTTTGAAAAAGAGAAAGACCTGTCTTTTGAAATGTGCCATCATAGTTATTGGGAAAAACATGAGAAGGTAGAGAGTACCAAAGCTTTGACTTGTAGGGAAAGAAGCAGTGATCAAAACGGCACACCCTTGAGATGCCGATGGCCACACAATAATCAAGTGACTGCCGCTTGCCGAGTATTGCGTGGTCTAGGTAGGGGTGGGGGCACACAAGCAACCAGCTCTCGGGAGAAAAAACAAAAGTCATACCTATAGAAGAGGTAAAGTGAATCAACATTGCGGCGTAGGGCAGTGGGGTCAAGTTTGGAAGTTAGCCTGGGACAGTTCATAAGCTAGAACCAACCCAAATGTGAGAGCAGTGCTCCATACAAGAACAAATCAAACCCTTGTATAAACGGAGCAACTGTTCAGAGAAGTTTCGGCATCTAAACAGGACACACACAGTCTTAGAGGCAGACTTGGCTATTCCCATAACGTGAGGTTTCCAAGAAAAAGTGGATGTTACAGTAATACCAAGTATGTTCACTGAGTCAAGAGGTGGAATTACAGAACCGCCAAAGGAGAGACGAGAGTTGTGAGGAGTTTTCGATAGATAAAGGGGTAAAAATTGGGTCTTGGAGGCATTATACTCAACAAGATGATGTCTACCCCATTGAGATATCCTGTCTAAGTCTGAGTTTATTGAGGAAGCTGTGTCAAGAAGAGATGCAGATCGAGTGAGAGAAGAGGGAGCAGCACTGAAGGATGTGGATGAATGCAGTGTTGAGTCGTCAGCATATGAGTGCATTGGATTATTTTAGGAGAGGAAATAGTTGGAAAAAAGGAGAAAAAGTGTAGGGAACAGGACAGAACCTTGAGGGTCACCGCTGTTGTTGGAGAAAAAGGGGGAGGCTGATCCATCAGCAACCAAAGAGACAAATCGGCCAGAGAGGAAGCTAGATATCATGGAGCAAAGTGAGGGAGGGAAGCCAAAAGAGGGGAGCTTTGAGACGAGACCCCAATGCCACACCTTGTCAAAAGCCTTAGATAAGTTAAGGACAACTACATATGATTCCCCAAAATCTTTCAGGGATGATGACCAGACATTAGTAAGACAGGAATGAAAATCACCTGTGGATCAAGCTTTACGAAAGCCATGCTGGTGATCAGAGAGAATACTGATTTTCGAGGTGTTTAAGGGTATGGGAGTTGAGGGATTCAAAGACTTTGGAAATGGTTGATGTCAAAGCAATAGGACGATAGTTAGAGAGGTCAGAATGGTCACCCTTCTTAAGGATGGGATGTATCAAAGCATGTTTCCAAGGAGAAGGAAAAGTTTTGGTTTTCAAACAGAAATGGAACAGACGAGTAAGCACAGGTGCAAGTTCAGTGGCAAACTCTTTCAGTACACAGGGATGGATGCCATCAGGACCATAAGCCTTGCTTGTGTCCAGAGAAGGAAGAGCTTTTCGTACAGTGGATGACGAGGAGAGGTCATCGCACTTAATTTGAATAAAGGAACGCTTTGTCTCACTGGTAACGTGCTTGCAGTGATTACGGGCGATGATAAAAGCTGAATGGGAGCCAGAGGAAGAAGAGTATTTTCAAGCACGATATGCCCGGTCCCTTGTCTAAACGGCCTCAGAACAGGATCGGTTGTACCATGGACTGGATGTAGCAGTAGTCTTGGAGGAAGAGGGAATAAATGCTTCCATTCCCGCAAGAATAATCTCTGCTGTGCGTCTGGCGGAGACGAAGCATCACCACATAAGAGACAATACTTTACCCAATGAAAGTCAGGTAAGTAGCTCCTCTGAAAACTTATAAATTAGTTTTCAAATCAGAAAATAGTATGTGAATACAGAAATATATATATATATATATATATATATATATATATTATTATTATAATTTGTTTTATACACAATGCACTACAGTGGCTGCCAAGTTCTCTACAAATTGGTTGCTGGCATCTACACAAACACACACACAGTCTCCATCTAACACAAAATACCGCAATTTATATCAAAACTATTCTTTAAAACTATATTTTCCTACGGCGAGTGCTCAGCGATAGCCCTACTTTTTGGCAAATCCTTGTCTAAGGTACTCGTAGGCAAGTTGGTAGGTAGGTTTCCTACCTACATCCTCGATAAATTCACGTTAGCTGACATACATTCATGTATAGGAGACCACACGAGCACAACATGCAGACAAAGGTCCTGCGTGTGAGAAGCCATGCACCACATACGGAGCCTACATATGTGATCAGCCAGGCACAATCACGAGGTTATGTCTGATGGGTGTGCCTGGAAACGGTGCAGAGCATTTATCATATTCAAAACTCTTCTATATAATTCAACAGCACCATCAGACGGTTTAAACCTGCGAACTATATCGGACTGTGCAAGTACTTATATTGACCAAAATCTACGTTAAGTAAATTAAGCAAATCGCCTGTCAAGATAACTTTTGTTAAATTACAAAGACGTGTGTGAATTTGGCCTGTAATCCAACAGAGCGTTACAGTCACACATGTAAGCTGCCATACACACAAGTGACCTCTGTATATGTACACTCAGTACAAGGTCTACAAGGATGAGGAAGATGTAGCGTCTGGGTGATGTAGTACACCATCCCCTTCACTACAAGAAAATATTTACAGTCGGAACATATTCATCACCACCTGGTCATTACCAACCCCGGCACTAATGAGGGCGACCTGGTGACAAGGACGACGTCTAGGTTGCAGGCTGTAGTGGTACTAACCTCACAGCAGTATAGCAAACCAACTCCCCCTTATACCTCCCCCAGGCCACCACATGTATGGCGAACACCAGGCCAGGGGGAGGGGTGGTGGTCAGCGTGCTCATCATTACAGGTGAAAATGATCGCATCTTCGTCGAGAAACTCACCTGCAATATAAGAAAATCCGCATTAGAAAATGAAAATTTTATTCTATTTTGTAATAAAAGTACCTCCTAAATATCTAGTACCATATATGAAACTAAAAACCTTTGAAATGATGATAATACTCTGAAAATCTTCCTTAATCTTTACTACTCCAACCCATTTGGATAAACACCTACATGACTACCTGTTTTATTACTACCATATGCTTGTGTGTGTACACACTTTGACAAGTGCAAGTTCTGTCCAGGTCTCGAAGTTCCATTAACAATGTATGGCATATTCAGACGACATATACGGTTGACTGTTTGTGTGTTCATGACACACACACACACACACACACATCGGCTGTAAGTATAAGAACTGGCTTACTAACGTAGATTATCTTCCTCTTCCCAGATGGCGGCAAGATGCTGGGCTGGAAGACCGCGACACTCACCTCACAACCTCATGAAGCGTCAGATTCATGGCTGAAGTTGGCCATGGATCCGACACGTTGCCAGACCTTACATGAGAATAAAAGTTGGCGACAAATCTATACGTTGTCATCATGCATGAAGCGTAGTCAAGGTGGCAGTCGTTAGCTTCACGCAAATTACTTCTAAAACCAGAGAGAGACTAATAATGGCTTTTTCATTTACATTTTCCCGGACACAAGCGCGTGTGTCCTCTGGCGAGGGTGCTCGGTGCTGGAAGGCCAGTGGGGGCACGGGGGGATTATGACGGACGAGGATGGAGAGAAACGCTGTGGATACCACATGATGATGGACGAGGTAACCAGTTTGGAGAGCACGGATGTGTGTGTTTGTGTGTGGGCGAGGGGGGATAACCACTCTGGACATCCGAAGAGAGTAAGGGGAACGGGTAACCAATGCGGGTAGCATGAAAGTTTGGACAGTTCCCCAATACGGGCTGAGTTACGCCAGAGGCCATTTTAACATACTTATAAAGATGACAAGTTAGTATTTCGTGCAATGAGTGTTTCCCTCCACCACTGGCCGGGGTATACTTTTCTCACAGCCTGACCACTGACCAGCTGGAGCCAGAAACCTCCAGGCTGCTACATTCACATATATTTTCCACTCACTCACACGGGTCAACTTTCTCTGTGCACTCAACAATACCCGGATGCTGTTCCCTCGTGCACATGGAGAAAGCTGGGTTACATAAACACAGCAAGTAAACACTGGACGTATAGCATTTCTTAATCCCAATCATCAACATAAATAAAGATTCCATCCACCAGGTAAAGTCTTGTGTATGTTTCCATTCGGAGATCATGGCCTTCCGTGAACACAAACTGGCATCCTCATTCACCTAAGACACCTCAATACTACGACAGACTTTCCTCCCCCAACCACATTCCAGTACTTATCCTCACATGTCTACACTCTAAGGCGCCACACACACGCACACACACATAGCATGCAAACAAACGTCAGAGACCAAGTAAAAACTGTTCATTTTCCTCCAGTCACAGACATGAGAACATGAGTATGACCAAACTAAGGTCAATGTGACTAACTTCCCATAACCCACATAGGCTGTTATTAACACCCAGTTCACTAACCGATACGAACTTAAAACAAGTTCCTCAGCAGCTGTCCTCCCATAAAGCCTTAGCAACACGGGAGTTAAAAAATTTCCGGCATACACACTGATAAATCCACCAAGGTAACATTAGTGTCGGTTCCCTACAAGGTATGGGTTTGGGTGTCACCTGTCATTCTACGTACCTCTTCTCCCGCACTCCTCGCTACTAAGATCAAGGTCACAACGGTAACTCTTCTAGAAATTACAGTGAAGACAAAATCAAGGTCACACGGCTACCTATTCCCCCACTTAGGCTCCCAACCACGTCAGGATCATGCACAGACAAGCTGCGTTCCTTGGATCTCAATGACACCTCAACACCGTGCGTCACGAAGGAAACTTAAGTATTTACAATTTCAAGACACGACGCCCCCATCTGACACCACTACAAAGCTCTCCCAACCACCTGGGTCGTTAGGAACTCAGAGCTCGTTCCTTAATTAACGGAACCAATGACAAGTGAGCCAAAAATATTAAAGAGGTACCTGAGTCAAGACTAAACAACCAAGACCTCTTATGCCGTTCCTGAATCAATACCATTTAACATAAATAAAACTACTCACCCCATCTGTCACCAGTGCCAGTAAAAGAAAAGCTACCCAAACAACTGCACTGCCCCCATCACAAACATTCATACAAATATCATCACGTTCCTCAATAACAGTCAGATCCGAACAAAACATTAATCTGTACAACAACGATGCTGGAAACTAGAGAAGACCTACCCTTGCTTCAAGACCCTCTACTGCAACCCATTCGAAGTCTTCAATCCTTCAGCTCGACGGGACAACCCATGGTATACTGGTATGACCCTCTATGGCCATCATATCCACGGGTTGGTAGCGTCATCCTCATGAGGTTCTCGACAGGTGAAGCTTGGCGAGAACAACGTAGACCTGCAGCCGTATCGTCAACTTGAGAAGGTCCCCTACTGACCCAGTTAGTGTGTGGAGCCGTCACTCCCAATAATGATCCATACAGCCTCGCCAGGTGACACACTTCCAGCCCCAACATCGGCAAACCGAATCGGGAATTACGGCAGCATGGCAGATGCTCGGGGAAACGCGCACCTGTACCGATGACACAGCAAGCACGGAGCATTACCGTCCAATAATAACTCTAAACAGCCAAATATACCGACGCTACTGCCAGTATATTGACGTTACTCTCATCTCCAACCAGGAATGGGTGAAGCGATTCACACCAAGCGAAGAATGAAGACGTCACAAAGAATGGAGATCTTGGTGAAGAGTGTGGGGTTCTCAGATGGTGCTGGACGCACTATGGAACGCTGGGAGAAAATTGGCTAAGGTTCTTCGTACAGGGAAGATGAGACGATACATATCATGAAGAACAATTTGGATGAGGTAAATGGTGGTTAAACAAGCGGGAGAGAGGGAGAGAACAATAGTCTAACGGTTAAATAATCTACCTAATGTTGGAGACTCGTTTGCCCCGAGAGGCCTAACCTTCATGTAGTACAGTACTATTCTTTTTCATCAGTTCACGGCGTCTGGAGCCACGACCTGAGGTGCTAGTTATCCACAACCTCCCCTCTCAACTATATCTCGCATTTGAGCTAGTGAATCTCTCTCTCGAGAGAGAGAGAGAGACTAGGAACATACGACCAGATATAGCCAAAGCTACACGGCGAGCTCTCAACCTTACGGACGTCCTGCTCAGCTGAAAATACCGTTTCCATCTGCCGCCACTCACATATGACAATTACCAGCAGGGGGGGTTTATACACAATTGTCTTCACCGATATTTGAACTTTACATTCAAAGGTTCCTATAGCTGTCCCATGCATGTTCACCATTTCTCCTGGTAGTACACTGTCCAGTCTTAACATCTTTGCAAGACTCGTATATTTTTGTTTTACATCTTCTTGGTTTATTGCAAGTTAATTGCTTCTCCCTTACTGACACGCTTTGAGGCTCGGGACACTCTTGGTCCCCTTCATCTACTGCCTGGCACAGACGATCCAGTATCTTTCTCCTCGTTGTAGGCTGCACAGTACATAATCTCCCAGCCTCTCACCACATTTTAACAGTTCTGTTGGTTCGATGTTTGTCACGCGTTTCTGATTTCTCTCTAACTTCTTAAAATCTCCGCTTGTTTGGCTGATGACCGCATGACGCAGCAGTGTTCACGTCTGCTTATATACACAGAGAACATTTTCATAATTAACATTCTGGCTCTCGTAGTGAAAGTTCACATCATCATACCTCTCACTACCTTCCTTCATAATACTACAAATTGAAGCTTGTCATATATGATCATTCCTGGATCTTTGACTTTTGCTTTCCTTTCTATGTCTATCCCAGTTGGTACTTCGAGGCATCATGTACTGTCAATCGCCCTAGAACTTTATCTACCAAGCTTTTTTTTAATCAGTCTCCATCAGGTTCACTTTTGCTCAATTCTTTTTATATTTCTTTTCTCCTTACTATCATTTCACTCACTCGGTGTCGTCTACAAATAATTCAGCCATACTATTCTCCTGCCCATAAATACACAACCGACATACAGTGCGAACACTCACTCGGTATACAGTGCGTAATGTGGACTAAGCAACTGCAGGAACATGATGTAAACGGACGGAATGTTCAACCAGATCTGAGCATTGCTCCGTTATTTTAAACTTACCTTTCCCATAAAATCCGTTCTAAGCGGGTACATCAAAATTCAGAAATATCACAGCGAACCCCCGCGTGATGCGGGGGCTGTATGCACAAGAAATTAATAACCAGGAAGGAAAATGCGGGGCCATTTAGCGAGACCAATTACGTAACGGACAGGAAGTCTCTTAGCGGTATGTCTCGGACGATGTGCTGGTGACAAGCGACATCTACAATAATCAACAACAACAACAATCCTAACTCTAACCCTTGCCTTATCCTTGTCATTCCAGAGACCCCGTGTGTCCACGGTAGTGCAGGTCACCGGCACAGTCTCGCCGCGTCCCCCCATGTTTCCGTGCTGGACGCCAAACGGTTACACGTGGCCAAAATTCTTATAGAGCCAGGTGGAACGGGGCACCACTGCTACTGCCAATGGCAAACCCCCTCAAGCACGGGCTTTCGTCTCCCCAGCCGACTGGGAAGCGCCTGCCCCTTCCGCTATTCCATTCTTTTAAAGTAAGCTCCAGTAGTCTGTATCTTTTCAGTTTAGATACACGAACCACACATCCTGACGCGGGAGAGGTGGGGAAGGGTCAGGTCGGAGGCATCACAAGCCCACGGTAGGAGACAGCCACACATGTTCTATCGAAGAAAGGTCAATGGATCCTATGACTTCAGGTCGACCTAACACGTACTGGCGTATTGCAATATAGTCCTGGCCGTACGACGACGACAACGACGATGGTGGTGACGTGCGGCGGTGGAGGCAGGTCAGCTCTCGTGCGACAGACTGTCAGCTGAGAGAGGGGAGGGGGCTGGTGCCTAACTGTCTGAGGTGAGTACGTAACTGTGTGTGTGTGTGTGTGTGTGTGTGTGTGTGTGTGTGTGTGCGGCCAGCCACAAGCCCTCAACAATTACCACTTTACAGCGTTACCACGGGCAGCGCCAGGTCCACGCCCACTCACCGTTTACCACAACCCACCCACCCACCTCCTACTTACTCTCTCCCCATCATTCGGACGTCTCTTTACATCCAATGTTAGCCTCCAGCACGACAACCTGGCCTGTGACCTGGCCAAGTCATCGTAACCTAGGGTCGTGCCCTCGTATTCGACAGAACAATTAATCCTCAGTCACACCTTTAGCGATAAACAGTCTAATAAGTGCCTAACGACCCTCGTCAAACAACGTCCATAGTTAAACTTTTGGCAAGAGCCATCGTGAGATCCCTGATGGCGCGATGCGCACTGATACTAACAACAGAAAACAGAGAAAGTCGAAGATATAATTGTAAGAATAGCACGGCGGGGCCTCAGGTTGGTGCTCCTCTCTCTCCAACAATCATGTGAAGATCGACAATATCTGAGAGAGCAGGGAAGGGGCGGGTGTGTAATGAGTGTAAAGCTGTGGGAGTGTGAGAGCACCGAGTGCATCATGGAGGGTCTTCAGTGTGGTCGGTGTGATTATCATCTTACACTAAAGATGGATGAATTTCGTGAATGGAAAAGACACTTACGCGAGAGTGTGTTCCCTCTAGTTCTGCATCACTGGGCGTGTGACAGACATTGTCAGTATAAGACCAACTAACAAGGCAATGGCCAACGACAGATGATCTACCACAAACAAAGAACGAAGTCGCACACACACACACACACAGGCCACGAGTCAGCACGGATGCCAAACCTGGGCATGATAGTCGGCTAACATCCAACCAAGGTGTTCATCCTCCCATCGGAGCTGGTTGATAAATGGTTACCTGGCTTAAGCAAGGGTGTTTGGGATCGTGTGCAAACACACACAGGAGTAGACATGGTAAATACATACGTACAAGATTAAGAAGACGGGGCGACACGGGTATCAACACTTCAACTACTATTACCACTAGTACCACCACTACTACTACTAATAATAATAACGGTTTATCAACTTAAGCCAAAGATAAAAAAAAAAAACTATAGAGCATGGAGACTGGGGTTATCTGAAGGGGCGAGGTTAACAAGGTATCCACACAGAGACTGCAATGGCAGCCCAGCCATGCCCAGTGATGTTCACAACGGCTGCGATGGGGCTGTTCTGGATACACTGCTTCCAGAGTTAAGAGAGCCTGGAAAGAGAGAGCAATCGTGGGTAATACACGACGCGTCTGCAAGCACAGGCAACGTGCTAGTTTCTTAGAATAGGCTCTAGAGAAGGGAGACGCTACTGCAAGCACACACACACACACACTGGTTACACAGCCTTCATCTGTCCCCTCCCTTACTGTATTGGTCACAAACAGGCGTTCTCTCTCTCTCTCTCTCTCTCTCATGAACATTACGTAATTGAGAGATGGAGAGAGAGAGACCTCAATTTGTGTCAAGTTCGCCGAGTGGCAACTATCGACATGCCCGTCAAGTTGGTGTCTTTCTACACCACATCCCGGGTGTCTCAATCTGCCAGTTCCCAACGAATCCAACTATATCTATCTCATCAATTGCCTGTCGATTTTACAGTCACGTCTAATGATTCTGCGCGGGGTCAATGTGTGTCATTCTGCCGGGTAAAAGGCTGGTTCTATTTTCATCACTGCCTACGGTAACTCAGTTTGTCTGCCACTCACAATGCAATTCTTTCTCTCTCCCTCTAGTTCTAGGGCTGGTAAGGAGCAAGACGGGGTGGTCCATCACCAAACAGAGAAGAGTTAATGGTCATCGCGGTTCCCACAGCAACGGCAACTCTCACCAACCAGGCGAGAGGCCTCTCTCTCTCTCTCTCTCTCTCTCACCAACCAACCAACTTGAGAGCATTACGAAAGGCGATTGCGTGAGGAATGGAGACAAAATTAATGAATCACCATGGGATTAAAAATTGACTTCAACCAATTTCAGGATGATTCAGACAAATCTTCCTAATCAATGAAGAAATTTGGGTACCGTGATAATTCAAATTCTGCTGCTGTCTGTTCTTGGGCATCTGCAGAAATTGATTCCTAATTCACTGCGAGAATGCACACACAATCACTGAGGGGAATGATCGAGCGTAAACCACAGTAATTATGGAAGCGTCTGTACTGACCTAATAATCCTCAAGAATCTTAAACCGCAGTGCAGGTATCAATGCCTACGTACCAGTGAACCAAGGAGGATAATACTGCTCCTGAATTCTGCAAGATTCAGAGAAGAGCTTGTAGTTCTGGTAGAATCAAGGACTTTAATGCTTCACATAAGACGCCAAGCCAAGCCCCGCTTACATCGGAGAGAGAAGCGTTACCGATCCCGGGTCTGTCGTGTCTAGTGAGTGGCCTATATTTGGTAAATACCAGAGAGCTGTGGCGTCAGCAAGATATTATATGGGATGGATATCACAAATCTCGCCCACTAGAAGCACAAAGCCAAGCCTTTTCCAAACATACCATTCCCAACTGAACGGTGGTGTGTGCTGACATCACCCAACACAAATGGCTCAAAACTTTACCAAGAAATGGTTCAAAAGTCCTTAATGGCACAAACCGACTCAAATACCTATACACTGCTGGGTACGGCTCAAACTTCTGAATGTCCAATTCCTCCAGAGAATACTTGCAGAAATCTGCATCGTGTAATGCTAAGCCTGGAGGGAGAACTCTCTCATGGCACAACAGGTTTGGAAGACGCAACGCGCCAGTGTAAATGAGGGAGCAAACACTAGTGGCCGATGGTCAGAAATTTCATTAGTACCTGTAACTATTCTCAAGACAGGACAAGGTCAGTTTCTTCGCCGATGGTGGTGTGCGTGTGTGTGTGCGTGGAAGTCTGAGCTGCAACCTAGAAAAGTCTGGTCGATCAGCACCAGCGCCCACAGCCTGATCCGAGGCAGGACTGCGGCAGCGGAAAAACCCCGACGATCCGCGCGGTCAGAGCACGTGAGGTACCCAGCACAATACAACACCTAACGCATATCGTACACCAATCTTGGCCGCAAACATCACTCTGCTAGTAACTTACCTAAGCGACCTATGAATCAGTCCAATTAACAGCAAGGCAGTCACGTCCCCGGCCAATATGTCAGGAAAACCTTCCCCAGCCCAGACACAAGTGTAGCCTTACATGGGGGGAGCCGAGAGGTTAGAGGTGCGTCCACTGGAAGGATGGGAAAGCGGGGAAAAGGAAGGGAGCAGGAGGGAGGAGGGGAAAAACAGAGAGGGAGGCGCGGAATGTTGTGGCTGGCAGTCGGAAAGGGGATGGTGTGTGCAGGTGTGGGGGAGGGAGTCGGAAGGGGATGTTGTATGCAGGTGTGGGGAGGAAGGAGAAGGGAGGGTGTTGGGGAAGGTGGTGGTGTGGCCAGGAAGGAGTAGAGAAAGCGAGACAGGTGGGGGAGCCCACGACAGCAGGTGGTGTGCGCCACCACCGTCACGCCACACCACACTACCTACCTACCTGCCACTGACCAAACGCTGGCTTGCATGTCATGCCAACGTCAACCACACCCCTCACCTCATCCGATACCGAAACCCTCCCACAATCTCTGTATTGACCCAGTGGGTGCGACCCTTGGTTAGGGCTGGCCTAGCCTATGACACGACCCCTTGAGGGTCACGTCAAAGCCATGACGACTATACGCAGGGTCGTTACGTCACGCTCTAAGGCCCTAAAGTCGTGCTTTGTGTTTTCCTGTTACACCTACAGCTGTTAGCCATACAGTGTCTCCACGTCCTTAAGATACACTCAATAGACATCAACAACTCCAATTGCATGTCGTCAATTCCATTATCAACGACAACGATAAAATTCTGACGGCCGCCTGCACGTATATCTTCACCTTACGATGGCCATGGAGCTCCAGCAACCTCCACAGCTCGGTCTGGAATCAATCTGAACTTCAGCTATTGTGATCAATCTGGCTAATACAGGCAGCGGCCCCGTGCGTCTGTCTGTAAGTACACCTCCATAACCCAGGTAGTCAGGTAAG
Source organism: Panulirus argus (assembly GCA_038088735.1). Lineage (NCBI taxonomy): Eukaryota > Metazoa > Arthropoda > Malacostraca > Decapoda > Palinuridae > Panulirus > Panulirus argus. The sequence continues at coordinate 1,020 of JAYMFT010063285.1, read as the reverse complement.
CTTTGTGCACAGTTGTCCAGCGAGTGTGTTCAAGACTGTACTGGACAGGCAATAACACTTACAGGTAATTTGCTGAAAAGCACTCGGTCCCACATGTTTACGATGCTTTCTTTTGCGTTCATAACACTTTAGTTCCAGCGGTGATATCTAAAGAGCCGTCCACGCTTCCCTTAACAACTGGCAATAATTTCTGAGTGTACTGTATACCGGAAAACAAACATCACGGGAAATTTCCATGAGTAGACTAGGATATATCTCATCAGACTGCGCTTTACAGAGCAGTCTCGTGTAGATATGTGATACAGGACAGATAAAGACACATTTATGCAACATGCACCATACATAATAGTATCTCCTGTATAAATAGATCTAGCCTCTATTTTCCACAGCATATGTATAACAAGTCAGTCAGCCTTAGGCCATTCACACGCACAGTCACGCGTCGTCTGGCTCCTCTGTATATATCCTTCACTTTAGTCTTCTGTACAAAGAACTCTTTCATTAGAACCTACGAATTGATCACTCAACTCAGTGAACAAGCTACATCTCGTTGCTTCCGAGCAATCCAAATAGCGGTGGTCTGCGAGTCAACGTGGGCAGTGAATAACTTCCATACGTTTTCAAACTTGTTAAATCAGGCCACGAATGTAGAATCGTATTTCACAGTATCAAGTGTGGGACGGAAGCGATGCATCTATTGCGTTTTGGCAGTGTGGGTCTGGCCACAGCCCCGTGTCCCTTGTTTATGTCTTGTGTTGAAGGTCTGGCCATAATTGGCTTTGTTACACTTTCTCAGCCCGAGAGCGTACCTTACGAGGCCATTACCATGCGGTATTAAGTTATACGTTGCAGTGCCGTGGACTGAAGCGTGTAAGCAGTGCGCCATCTCAGCTTCCGGAACACAAGGGTAGTGGACGTTGCTTTTAAATCAGTTTCCTCTCGACATTTCGTGAAAGAGATAATCCCGCTTGTGATTCTACACCCCCCCCCCAAAAAAAAAAAAAAAAAAAAAAAAAAAAA
>JAYMFT010063274.1:0-14831 GCA_038088735.1 Panulirus argus | reverse complement strand
GTTGAAGGCTCCAGTCACGGACAAAAGTCCACATCAAGGCCGGGCCCTAATTGAAAAATAGAGAGTGTTGATAAATTTGCACATGGGTGTTATTGGATTCCACCTGCTTGAGGTTATCATGTGAATGAAAGTTCACCTTTGGTTAGGTTGTATCATCTTCAGTTTATGAAGTAGAGTACAGTCTTGTTAATAAACTAATTTTAAAGGAGTCCATCCTGTCCCTGTTACTGAGTGTAGTTTATCCTTGGAGCTACAGGAACCTCTGGAAGGAGGGTCTTGGGGATAACACCAGAATGCTTTTAGATAGGGGTCTTTGCTTGATTATGAATAGATATTATTTGCATCTTTATAAGTTTGCTGACAAGTATGTGTTTAGTTATGCATGTGTTGATATTGGTGTTATTGTATTTGTTAGTAATTTTATAGTGTATGTTTTATTTTATTGGTATGCATGGATGTTTTTATATATTTATATGTATGTGTAAGTAATTGTCAATTTGATTGCCTCTACATATTTGTTCTTGCTCTCTTAATCTCTTGTAGTGAAACTGTAAGATATTTAGCCATGTACAGTACAATTAAAGTACTTATATGGCAACAGGAGACACTGATAGGCTGGATTTTCTCTTCTCTGACAGGGAAGTAAATAAAGCAGTAACAGTGTATCATATAACATTTTGAAAGTAACTACAGCTTTATGAACATGGAAGAACATGGTACAATAAAAGGCATTGTTAGGGAACAATATGATAGACTTTTATTGTTTGACAAGGTACAGTAGAATGGAATGAGATTAAGGAATTAATTGCACATGGAAATTAAAATGATGTTTTTAAATGTAAAGATTTGAATACCAGTACGACAGTGTTTTATGAGAGACTAGAATAAAAGAAAGCTAAAGGTTTAATACATATTGAAAAGAATATACAGAGAAAAAGGAAAATAGTAGATAGAAAATACAGGATGAATATATAAAGGGTATGAATAAAGATCAGCACTCAATAAAGAGAGGATAAGAGGTGGACTTAAGGAAATGAGAATTGCTGAGAGAGTATTAATTGAATCACATAGAAAAGAAGACAAAAGAGGAAATTAACACTAGCTTGGGAAGGCATCTAAAGATACTCATAATCTTCTCAGATGCGAAGAAAGAAAAGGCATACATATATTTGTACTATACAGAAGTACACAGTTTACTACAGAAACATACATGCAACTCTAATGCAAAGCATGAGAAGGGATATTGCATCTGTTGACTTGGCTTGGGAATTTGTTGGAGTAGGCTGTAGAGTGTTATGACAAAGTAGTGACATAGAATGCATATCAAGGACTTTTTAATGAAGAAAAAAACAGAGTACAGTAGTAGTAAATACAACAGTTTTTGATGAAAAGATGTTTTACCTGGTATTTTAGAAGGAGCAGTATTATTTTCAGGAATGTAATGATAGACATAGACAGGGAGGTAATAAGAAAGTTTACTGATATGTTTTGCAAATGACATCAATGTTAGTATATTGATAGGATCTGAAGAAGACAAAGAAAAAATGCATAGATGTAAGTGTTAAAGACCTCTTCCTGGAGAGTATTCATATCTGAAAAATTGAATATAAAGGCAAGTTTTTGAGACCATCCTCAAGACACAATATGGGTACATTTTTGTGTGCATTAAGTGTGGTTGTTTTATACTTTGTTGTATCAGCTCCACCCTTGCCTGAAGCTCATGAGAAAACTACATGAAAGGGGAGAGCAAGTGAAAAGCTTAGCTTTAAAACATGCTGCATTCTTCCATTTGATTTTTTTTTACTACTGAATTATTGTTGCTCGTGTATCCCTCATCAGGCAAATTCTACATGATATGTTTCATCATTTGTATAACCCACCGTTAGTGATAGGTTTTGATGTTTTAATTATGTAACCATAATTTTTAATGTATTGAAAATACCTATAATAAGAACTGATAAAAATTTGAAGTATGCTTTCACAGGTAGTTGCTCATACCATGTTCAGAATTTGAACATAGCTTTGTGTCAAATTGTTTTCTTTCACATTTATTTATTTGGTATGCAGGTATGACAAGAAGCCGTTGTTCCGCTACTCTGGCTGTCACCACTATGATGCCTCTGCATTTAATGTGGCATTAGGTGTAATGTTCTCTTATGACACTCGACCATACTTGGCTGCTTCATCCCCCTTCACCCGAGTATCCAGGAAAGCACAGCAGGAGGTGGACAATATGCAAGGGGAAGAGGGAACTAACACATCCATTAAAGATAACTCTCTTAGGAAATACAGTGGTAAAAGGACAGAAAAGACAGTCAGTTTGAACTCTTCTCACTCTGGACCATCCTTTAGGCTTAGCCATCAAAATATAATGCCTAGTATTGGTAGCAAAGTTACAATACAAAATAATGAGAAGATGGTACGAGATACAAATAATGAAGATGACAGAAGAGGAGCAGCCACAGCTCCTTACAGTGCACATAGTGGTGCTGTTATTGTTGATGAAGGTACACATTGACCCATGTTTCTCAATGGTATAGGTTTATCTTTTTGCCATTATTGCCTAGTGTTGTTACTTCTACCTCTTGAATTCCAGCTTTGTAGATATATTTGTTTTTTATAAAAATTCAAATTGTGTCACAATAGTATGCATGGTTTGATGTTACAAAATATTATTTTACTTGGCAGAATTAATGTTTTGTATGTTATATAGGATTTGTTTATGTATACAGTGTACTAAGCAATAGGATCAGCTTTTCCATGTAGTCATGGCAGTGGCATTAGAGTAATGATTGAACGAACATTTATCTCCTTAATTTTGCTGGTGTTATTCCAGGATCAATTTGACTATATGGCATTTAGGTATCATAGTCCTTATAAACCAAAGAAATAAATGTGTGGAAGAAATAACTTCCATACAAAAGTGTATGCATTTGAATGTTGCTTGAGCTAAGTCAAAAACACTTCTTTGTAGATATAGTTCACCTTGATTTTCATTGTCAGAAAGTCCAGTTACAGTTATATGAAAGTTCCATCATCAAAAACCATTCTCTCTTCCAGTCATCCATTTTCATCTCGTTACTTTATTCAACAGTTCAGAAGGGGGGATTTGATATGCCGATATGCCATGTTTTGTATTATTAGAGTTTTTTGAATTACTATCCAGATATAACTCTTTCAGGTTTCATGGGACCCTGAATAGTGTATTTGGGTCTGTCTTTGGTGGTATCCACAGTCCATATCGAACGTTAAAGTTTTGTAGGTGTTTTTCTGAGGAATAGTAACACACTGAGTTGCTTTACATTTCCTAACTTTTGTGAATGAACTGTGTTGAGCAGATTGTGTTTGAAAAGAATACCATTGAATTCTTTGCTTCTGAGGAAAATTTTGGTATGGAAAGATGATATGATTTGTATTGGTTATATACTTTTGACTGGAAGCTGTAATGGTATGGGTAGTATGATGGTTGCGATACTCAAATTGAATCTTCCGTTCTGTACATGGTGGTAGAAATTTTTGTCTGCCATTGTATGCTTCTTCACATCATACTGATTCATAGACTATTAAATCTTTCATTTCTGGGAGTTTGATGTCCCTGTCAAGTAAAAGAAATGATGCTTAGGACAGTAGTTCATTACTGTTTTATCATTAGGCACAGAATTTGTGAATTAACAAAAGTTATGATTTGCATTTAATGATCTAATTAAATGTCTAATGTGAATAGTATAAAAATGTGTATATGATATGTATAATATTTTTATGTAGGATATTTTTATGTCAGGTTTAGGTAAAAGGATTATTAAACATCTGCTGTTCAAGAAAATTAGTGAGAGGGATATCATATCCCCATGAAAGATTTCATAACAATCAAAATGAGACTGTTAGCACCAGCTTGAAAAGCTTTGCATGTGATGCAAGTTGTTTGCCCTGTGTCTTGTATTTTAGTACACTTTCATACAAAGTAAGATCGTTCTTCATCATATTGTTGAGGTCATGAGCACTACCAGTGGTTTTTGGAAAACTAAATATAATCTGGTATTCTAGTACAGAGAAACATTAAATGCAAGTGACTTTTGAAAGAAAGGAATGATGTAAAGCTTGGAATATGATTAGTACTATAAAGCATTTTTTTAATTTGTTTATTTGTCTTTTAGATTCATATGTTACTGGTATATTTATAATTTATATCATCTGCAGCAGATGTATGAATAACAGCAACAAAAAGTATGGGGTGGATGATTAGTGCTTATGAATATTTATGCATTTTCAAGAGAATCAGGTGCTTTTGTCTTATGTGTTTGTTCTTGAGCTGTTTTGGTAATAACTTCATAGAATTCATACCTGCAACAACAGTGATCAGTGTCATAAATCATAACTGATTATCTGCCTTATATAAACAGTTTTGAGAGGCATCTATTAACCTCCCCTTGTTAGCAGAAGCACAGTTGTCAATAGATATTTGGATTGAGCCTAGGAAACACTTGCAATGTGTCTTGACACAGGATTTTGTTGAGTGCTTATTTGTTTCTACAGGTCGAGGACTAAAGAGGTGTTTAATGATACCTTGCTGGCAGCTAAGTATATTGCAGAGTATTATTATTGATGTTGTTTCCCTGATAATTATTTCCTCAAGTCAGTGTTAGTCTTTCATTTCTGTATATTGTAGGTCATATTGATAGGGTTAAGTCTTTAGAGACTATGTCCTCATATAGTGATAAATTCCAATTATATTATTTGTAACTGAGCTTATCTTTTCACTTAAATGATATTTTCCATGATTTCAATTATTATTGTAAGAACTATTCCGTTGATTTTTATTGTCTGTTCAGAACAGTTTTGGCTTTGTCACAAATTTTGGTGCTCACATAAGTTGCTAATAGCCTCAGTCAGATAAGTTGATTTTTTCTCATTTGTAGCTCTTTTTGTAGCCTCTAGTCATCATAGTACTGTTAGATTTTTCTTATGTTTAATTTGCAGCTCATTACTTTTCCTCCTATGTCAGCTCTTCACTCTGCATAGCATTTTCTTTCCTATTTTTATCAAGTATCCATTAGCACTAGTTTTATCTATATTTTTGAAGCCTTTTTTTTTTTTTATGTACTTACAGATGTAAGTGAAATCATTGCTTATTTATTCTTAGGACATAAACCTGAAGTTCTCCGTGAACTTCATTTGCCAAAAAGTGTTAAGGCTTACTGAATTCTGTCTATCTTTATGTATATTTCTGGTGCTTTCTTCCTCCCAGGAACTCATGGGGGAGAGCACAAAAGTGTCCTGGTTACCTTATCCCGACACGTCTCTAGCATTCTCCATCCTCCTCGTTCCTTGCGGGGTCCTTTTCCTAATTTATATATACCCTCATTTCCCCTCTCAGGAGGATGCCAGCTGTTTTCCCTTCACTCTATTTCTAGTACTTTAGTCATATATATGTTCACTAACCTGTCATGCATCCTCTCCACCTTCATGGTACTTCTCATTGACACCAGTTCCTTTGTCTCTTCATGTTTAACTTTCCACATCACCACTATCCTTGTCTTTTCCTCTCTGTCTTCCAACATTTCTTCATATTTACTTGCTAACTCCCATATGCTAACATGAGATGCACCCTTCAAGTAGCTCATTTCAGTAGCCTTCATCTGCTTCATTCCATTTTCTTGTTTCACACCTGTAAGTTCGGGTTGACTAATGTCTCTCTGCCTTTTGTCACATATTTCCCTTTCACATTTTTCCCCAAGGATCCAGTCTCCATCCTCTGTTGAATAGCTCTCTTGTATTTCTCTTTCCTTTGGACCATATTTACTTTGTATTGTACCCAGGTGCTTGAATTCTCTATCATTGTCCAACTGTTCACCATCCAGCCTCATCTTGCACTGTAGTTTGGTGTTTTTCTTTAGTCCATATGGCAGTGCAAACTTCACTGCTTCAATCTTACCCCATCAGCTTACCCTTGCCTGAATTATCCTTCACTTTTTTTTTCATCAGTAAAATCATTTTACATCCTTGGTAATTTTTCTTCACTTTGTGCTAGCAATGCCAAATGACCCACAAGTAAGAAATTTACATATGACAAAGTTTTTCAATCCAGCTCAAGCTTTGTACCCTCTCGGTTTTTGCTCTTTCACTGCTGCATCCATGTGTATGAATTGAGAAGTCATGATAACATCAAACACCTTGTGTTGCTTCCATGTCTGTCTCATATTTTTCGCTCATTGCACTGTTAATTTTCACACGCATGGTTTGCTACTTATGTGAAATGATCGTATTATATCCAGAAACTTTCCTCATACACCAAAGATTTTTAGTGCCTCAGTCAGTGTTTTCCAGTCCACTGTATCACATGTCTTTTCTTGGTTCTTGAATGATGTACTAAACTAAACTAAAATTCCCGTTGTTCACTAATTCTTCATTTTGTTATCCTCAGTTCTCTTATACCTCTTCCCTTATATGCTTAGTAAGCTGATTCTCCTACAGTTTTACACATTATCAACATCTTTTGTATGAAGTTACTAACACAGTACCCTTTGTACCCCTTGCCTTGAATGCTTAGTAAGCTCATTCTTCTATAGTTTTTACTCGTTACCACCATCTTTTGTATGAAGACACTAGTGAAGCTCCTGTCCGGTCATCTAGCACACTACCACTTCTCCATGAACACGCTCATCACATACAAAATATTTTGTTACTGCTTGAACCTCCACTCTTCAACATTTATTTTGCTTTTCCAACCTCTCCAAGAACTTCTTGCATTTTTAACCTGCCTTTAGCAGTTGCTTTTACTTTTTCAGTTTTCCATTTTCCACATGGCAAGCTAGTGCTAATAACAGACAAAGAACAGCCTCACAGGCTCGTCCAATCCCACAGACCTTTCCTTGGTTTCCCCTGATCATTTCATCTGCCCCGGTTCATCCTAGTGACAGCATATTGCCCTCTCTATACAACATTTGCCATGGTTCACTGTATCCCATACTTACCTTTCACCCATCTACATGTTAAAGCCTCTGCAACTTAAATTCTCTTTCACTCCATCCTTCCACCTTTTGTATGGGCCACCCCAACCCACCCTTTGCTCCCTCCACTTCAGACACATGTATCCTCTTAGTCACTCATCCTCTTCATATGTTCCAACAATTTCAGCACACCTTGTTCACCTGTCAGTCATACCCAGCTTACTAACATATCTTTCTCTTACACTGTCATTCCTTATGCGATCAGCACTTGTCTACCGTACGGTATTATCTTCAAGCATTTGATTTCCAATATGTCCTTCCTCTTCCATTCTTTTGTACTTAGGGTCCATGACCCACACCCATGGAGCACCACTGGGACTACCATACCATCAAACATACCTGTCTTTACTCTCACAGACAGTGACCTATCTTTTCTTCCTTATACTCATCGGTGCACCCAGGACCTTTACCCCCACACTCATCTAGTGGTTCACTTTATCTAACCATAGTTTCATCTATTTCCAGTACTGGAATTTTCCTACCCCCTTGCTTGATCCCTGTGCATGGTATTACAACCTTATTTCCATCCTTTGATGTTATTAACACTTTAAATTTTTGTTCCATTAATTTAACATCTCATCTGATGTCAAATTAAATTTTTGTTCCATTAATTTAACATCTCATCTGATGTTGTCAAAAGGCTTCCTTCTGCATCTCATTCTTTCACTTATACGTACTTCCTTTTTCCCCATTTTCATTTTATGCTTCCTTATGACAAAATTCCTCATTCTCCACAAACATTTCTTCAGATTTCTTCCAGTCTTTATCCATTATTTTCTTTCCTTTCCTTTTCTTTCTTTTCACACTTGTATTACACTGCTTATCCTACTGTTTCATCCTGTCCCTTACCTGGCAGATTTTCTGAATTTGCTTAAGAGCAAAGATAATAGGTAATGGTTAACATATTCCCAAGGCATATAGATTAAGTAACAGTAAGACATTTTTTATGGGTAAAGTATGGAAAACTGTACTCATTGACATTATTGAATATCTGGTTTAGGTTAGGTGGCACAAAAGTATATTTGGTTCTGGGTAGGTGGTTCAAAAGTAAGAAATGAACAGCCACCCAAGGACACAGTGACTTTTGAAGAGATACTCATTGCAGAAAGTGTCATTAATATTAGATCTTCAATTCTGGAACCTTGAGTACAAGGTATTTTAATGAAAGCTGTACTTGCTTTATTGGTCATATATTTTCACATGAATGATAAACTTTTTTAGTCATTTAGAATTTGGCTGTAATTAACAGGATAATGTGAGTTATTTAATGACAGTAATGGTTCTCTTGTGATACAAGAAGGGGAGAAGGTAATCATGGAAAGTGGTCTGATTATTATCAGCTTATTTTGAATGGCATTTGTTCATTCCACCTGTTAGAGAGAAATATTATGGTATGAATTGCTGTGGTATGATATTAGTCATGGCCACTCACAAGCTGCTGTATTTGTTATCAGTTAATCACTTTACCTGCAAAGTGTCAGTATGAAACCTTGAAATGTAGTTAATTTTTGATATGTAAACATTGCATAATGTAACGCAATGTTAATCCTGTTACTTACACGGGAATGTTAGGTGAGTCATAGACAGGCATTCATATTTAAGACCATTCTTCTTCCATGTTTGGCCACTATTTACCTGTTCCTTACTAAACCTTGCAAAGGCAAAAATGTTTATGAATAAAAGGGTTCATGTAGAGTTTGATTGCACATATTACATCTTTTCTTACTTGTCTCTTTAGAAGGTCCTTGACTCTACAATTAATTTTTTCTTCTGTGTATTATGTGTGCCCCCTCTGTCATGTGCAACAAGGCATTGAGGATTAAGATGAGAGTCTTTTACTGAAGTAGATAACCTGCCCAAAACTGAAAAGTGATAAAAATATAAAAGCTGTATACTCAAGCACCTTTTCAAATGGTTTCACCATGAGTAGCTGACATTCAACTTGAGAGCTGTATTAAACTGCTACTTTTTTTTGTGTGTAAGGGGACACACAATAGCATAAAACAGTTTTTAGAGTAAATTGTATCTCTGAAAACTGATGCTTCACATAAGAGGAGACTCATCTGCAGGTGAATTCTCCAGTTTATGTGAGATAAGGAAAACATGGTCATGTTTGGAGAATTCCTCTCATTCCTTTAATATTGTTTGCAATCTTTTCTGTGGAGAATCTGAAGTAATAAAATTTCCATGATACCAGATTCCTTCCTTTCTTTATGCCTTGCAAGAGTATGCTCCAGTGGCAATTTTACCATGTTTATTCGGTTTTGTTCCTTAACGAAATATTTTGTTGCATGGAAAGCAGTGCATTACAATTTTGGCCACAGACAAATGCAACTGTTGTGTTGGTTGAGTCATCACATTTTTCAGCTTTAAGAATAGTAAAAAAAATTTATCTTCATAGTCTTCATTTTTATTATCATTTACAGATAACATTTGTCTTTTATTTTAGTCTTCATTAGGTGAAGTATTTAAGAGGAAGCATGCTGAATTGGAGTGCCTTACTTTCTTGAAAATGGTTCCCTAGCAAGTGGGAAGTGGGTGAACCATAAATTTTGGGTATTTTAGAAGTGCTCTTAAGAAAGGATGTGGTAATTTTACCAGAGGGTGTTCAAATGCAAGTCATAGTGGCACTTGATGAATTTTCCTGTGGATTTCTCTTTTTCCAGAACTCACATTGTGTGCATGATCATTTTTTCTTCAGCTACGTTCCCAAAACTTAATGTCTGTTGTTTGGTGAGAAAGAGATTTGTTCATGGGAAAATATAATTGGGAACCCTGGCCATGAAGATCTTGCAAACAGGTTTTAATGCACTTTTTCTTTTTTCTGTTGTACTGTCTACTTTGGATTGGGATCCATTGTCCCCCCCCCCCTCTTTTTTTTTTTTTTTTTTTTTTATTTTTTTTTTTTAGGATTATATGCTGCATTCTTCAGTGAATTTGTGTGATGGAAACATACAATATGATTTATAATATTTGGTTGGTGTTTACCTATTGGTTGTTGCTTCTCCTGAAATGGAACTTAGAGGATAGATACACTTCTGATCGTACCAGTAATATCGTTTATTTTCATTGGTGCTGTGTGATCATATGGACCATAACCATTATCGCCATTTTTCAACTTAGGTGCATGCAACATCCATAAGTTCTGCCAAAAAGCTTGCCTAATATGTATTTTACAGTACATATATGAAACCCTGTTTTCAGTATGTGGCACACATTTACATATCCTAAACACAGATTACATATGAATTAGTTGATATGCACATGTTCACTTTTTTGTTCAGTATTCAGACTCATAGATCTTATGAAGAACTCATGGGTTTTATAAACATATTATCAGTCCCATGTCTTCTTTGTTAAGATTTCTAGCTCATTTGCCCTCTCAGCCCTTTCTCAAAGACTTGATTTCCCATATGGATTTCTGTGGTAAATTTAGAATTTTTACCTCATATCAATTTGACTTGTGTAAGATATATAAGCTGCACTGAAACGTTTGTCTTATCAACACAAGCAATATGTTTAGTGTATTTTACTTCAGTTCATATATCTGCTCTTCTACATTAGAATAAAAAACTACAACATTTTTCTTCGTTAACCCTCTTGTACATGAGGAGGTGAGCCCTCCTGGTACCCTCAAGGTGATTGGCGCTCATGCAGCTAACAGTCGCCTTGCTTGAATGTTTATGATGATTATAAATTCTTGATGCTGATTTTGATGTTACATTGTTTATTTTTGTGCTTTTGTTTATGTACAATCGCTCTTTGATGTTATTTCTTGATGCTGATTTTGGTGTTACATTGTTTATTTTTGTGCCTTTGTTTATGCATAATCGCTCTTTGATGTTAAATTTTATACCGGCAGCACCATATAAGCAAATTTATTGAGATGCATGCTACTGCAAGCATGTGAATGTTTGTAATTTTAGATGATGCTGTTTTTAGCTGTACATTTTGTAACATGCATTTGTTTGTAGTTCATTGCTCAATAATGTTACACCCAATAGTGAATTATAATTAAAATGTGAGTCTGTTGAGATGCTTGCTTCCTCTAGTGTGTAAATGTTAATGAGAATCAGACATTTGTAATGATGTTTTTGGTCAGTTTTTTACATAATTTTTTTCTTAATTGACCATTGTGGTATTGTATCCACCAAATACTAAATCATATGCAGACAGCACCTTTATAAAATGAGTTTGTTGATTGCTGTTATAGATAATTGTTTTTCATACTTGATAGCCTTTTCCCCCATTAGAGAGGTAGCATCAGGAACAGACAAAGAAAGGCCACAATCACCCATGTCCATTCTCTAGCTGAGGGAGCAGGTGTCAGCAGTATAGATAGATATATAGATACATTGTGCAACAGCAGAAATGTTACTGAAATGAGCAGAGGGGAACCTTGCTGAACTTAGACATGTGAAATAGATAATATGTGGTAAAGCTTAGTACTGACATGTAACTAAAAATTGGATTTTTAGATCATTTTTAAAATTGTGGACAAATATTTTGTCTGTATACCACCACACCAGTAAGTATTCTGAAGGACATATAATATGACAGCTAAGCACCAGAGTGTTAGGCAGTTTCTTACAGTCAGATTTAATGTGAAGACTAATTCACATAAAGCATCCGTTTTTCCCAGCCTTCTTAACACATTCATTTTCTTGATGCTCATCAAAGTTATATAAATTACTCTTAGAAAAACTTGCAGTCTCCAATCTTTTCTTGTGCAGTCCACTGTTATTTCTTTATTCTATCTCCCTTGTAGCATTGATTATATACTCCAAATATCTTAGGTAGCAACATTCCACATGACTTGAACATTTAAGAGTGTAGCATTTTCACTATAACCCTCGTACATTATAATCAGTACATTCCATAAACTTTCCCTGCCAACTTTATTGTATCCATTTAAGATCTATAGATTCTTCCCAAAAATATGGCCTATACTTGCCTGTCCTTCTAGAAGTCCTGATTGGTTTTCATGTCTTTCATAGATAATTAGTGATGAAGAGGTTATGCATTTTTTCATAACTTGAAGCAAATCACACCTTATGTGGTATTTGAAGGTGCTATGAATGTCTACCTAGAAAACCCATCTTTCTTGGTAGTCATTTTCTTCTTATAGCATTGATAAGTCTGAAGGCTTTAGATATCCAATATTTTTTTCATCAATATTATTTTTTTATATTGCAGCTACTGTGATTATTTTTGTAGTAACGTGTTTCATGCAGCAGTTTTTGAGTGGCTTAGATATGTTGCATCAAATTCTATATAGTACATTTCCAACACCCATCATTATTTCTACTTATGAAGGTTTCATGAATTCTTCATCTTTTATGCATAAGTCTTTTGGGATTCTGAAAGATTTATATGTTACAATTTTGAGCCTATTGATCACCATCATAAAGTAGTTTTTCCTCCCAAAAGTACTTATGCATGAGTCAGTGTTAAAACTGTGTGGTACAGTATTGTTTGAGGAATAGGAATGCCTTTGTCATTTTGTGTTCAACCATCAAAATGTTTATCTTATTGTGGCAGAAATTGTTTAGAAAAAATTGTATAATGTCTCATGTTAATGTATAGGGTAGAGTCTTTATTGTATAGGGCGTCCCCTCAAGATTTCATTTGTGAAATATTTACAGCATTGCTCAGGTTCCATCAATGAATGTCTTGGAAATGAATTGCACTATGTACCTGCATTTAGCTGTGGAATTTTGTGTTATATCTCAGAGAAAAGGAACTTGGCAGAGAGCCATACATGTTCAGTATGTTTTTTGTTGGCCCACCCAATACATTGTAGTTCATTAATATGACATATAGGCTAAGAGAGCTCATGGAGCGAAAAGTGGAGCGAGTCTTAAGAATGAAAAGAATAAAGGAATATTACCATGTGTAAAACTCCTTATGAATATATGTACAAATTATGTGGTATATAACAGTGTTACAGTTAGGAGTAAATAGATGTATGTAGGGGGATCATCACTTTCATAAGAATTGATTGAGAAGGTAGAAGTATCTAGTGAATAGGTAACATTAATACAATTAACGGGTAGATTTTTTACCAATGAGAAGAAAGTTTGGGTATGGTAAAAATCATTGACCATGTTTTCTGAGCTTGACAGTAAACCATGGACACATTGCTCATAATCCCTTGTTAAGGAATCAGTTGGACAGAATAATGTGGAAATTTTTCTGCAGTCAAGTTTGGTTAATAGTTTATAGTTGGTGGTAAACAGTGTGGAAAAAGTCCTGTCTTACTGTCAGGCCTGTTAGTATATGATCTTAAGCTAATTAAGGCCTTCCTTTCCCAGTAAGTTGTAGATTGCCTCTGTTGAAGTGTGCAAAAAAGTTACATGGAGTGCTTTCGGGTGCATAAATCAAGATAAAAGCACAGACATTGTCTAGCAAAGTAGGTTGTTTTTACTTTCATCCTTTTAGGACAGTTCCCTTGAGAGTTGTGGTGCCCAGTACAGGCAAACCTCGCAAGTGTTGTTGGCACTTGTTATGAACAAACCTCGCAACATTTAATGGCTTAATTTCCCTGCTTGCATATGAAGAATCCCAGTGCTATCCTTACTGACTAGAGGCATATACAGATGCCAGATGTCACCCCCAGCTCCAGTTAGCATACAGAAATAGCAACTATGTGCTATTACTGGGAGATAACTGTGATAGGAAGACACCACATTTTCTTTCCACCAGGCCCCACCACACTGCATAATGTAGGCAAATGTGGTTATATGTGGTTCAAGATGGTGAGAAGAGCCAACTATCAGAATTGCAATGTCAGACCATGATGAATGATTTTGAACGTAACATTAAGACTGAGCCTCCAAGCACAAGGAGTTAAGTTGGAAGGAGGATCTTGTGCTGAAGTTCATAGATACACATTTGGATTAAATGATGGTGATGCATGAAGATTTAAAGGCCCTAGCAGCTTGCCAGGGTTTGAATGTCCATATGGTGCTGTTTTAATGACTTACCGTACTTGTTTTGTAGCGTTTTGGATATTGCTACAAAACTAATGACTGAGAGAGATGACTTGCAGAGATCAATAGTCCTGAAATGGTTGAAAAAAGATCTTTTTGTGGGTTGCATAACAGTCTTGAGCAACAAAACAATCTGAGGAACAAATAGCCTTTTAACAAATGAAAGTTATGACATTCATAGTCCACTTATGGAGAACACACACTAGCAGGCAGCGGCAGTTAGTACCCTAACTGAGGGGTAACTGGGAGAAGTTAATTGGCTCAGTGATAAATTTGAAAAATTCTGCCAGCTCATCACAGGTCTGCTGATACCAGTTAAATCAAAGCTGCACAGTATAATGGTGAAAAGGAATTGATTTATAATTTCCTGTATTTTTTAAAACTTATTTGTCCCCTGCTTTGCAGTTAACAGTCTGTATTTGTGTTCCTGAGTAAATAAAGTTTTGTGGACAGAATGTCTTAGATAGAACTTTCTAACTGGTACCTTTCTCGAGAAGTCGCTGGCCACATGTGAAAGATTCCTCTCTTAAACATGTTGCTGTTAGAAGGCACATTCACAGAGGTTAATTATTGAGTTTTAGTTGCCTTTGGTACAGGTATTCACTCTGTAACCACATTTATATCTTACATTGCTTAAGGCCATACTTTGTTGCACAGCAGTCTTTTTATTTATTTATTTATTTATTTATTATACTTGATCGCTGTTTCCTGCGTCAGCGAGGTAGCTCCAGGAAACAGATGAAGAATGACCCATCCCCCCCACATACACACATATATACATACATGCACACATGTGCACAGTACATATATATACATATCAACATACACATAT
>JAYMFT010063263.1:0-14831 GCA_038088735.1 Panulirus argus | reverse complement strand
ATATATATATATATATATATATATATATATATATATAGCGTTAATGGGATAGCCTTGATTAGGGCCTCAGCTGCCCGCGCCGTCTCAGCTAACATGAAAAAAATATAAATAGATTTGATCTTAGACACAATTTTGGCTGGCGTCAAATGATTCTATTCGGGTTTGGTGTGGACCACTGGGTGTCAAAATAAACTTCAATTTGTAAGTTTGTTTTGGCCTGCCAGACGAATCTATTCGGGTTTGGTGTGATTATAATCTTATTTTATGATTTCTTAAAGGTGTAAGGTTTGTTTTAGTTAAGGAATAAGAGTCTTAACGTAGCAAAGCTACCCAAAAATACTGAATATTGTTAGGTTCCAACGCTTTACAAATCCCACAAAATCAGTCAACCAATTCAAACAATAAAAATGATCAAGCTATATCTTCGTGCTCGTCCTTTCAAAGAGATGAGTTAATTTCTTAGTACTACAATACACACACACACACTCACACCCTATGTTTTGTGTGTGTGTGTCTTTGTGTGTACATACTTTATATGGAAGCGAAGGCATGGCACAGTAATGACATGGTACATGTATACAGGGTTAAGAGACGGGGCAATAGAGTAAAACTTTTCCCGCAACATACAAATAGTAATCACACATGGATGCATATGCAAATACGTGTATACGTCTAGAGTAACTGAAAGAAAGTGAAACCATATTTCGATATGCTAATTACGTCTACCAACACAGCAATGCCTGGCAGGTTAACTTTTCCTCTGCAAATATTAATACGGTGAGCGGAAATGCTTATGTTGACACCAAGAATCGAGCTATAAAGTAATTCTAAGACATTGCAAATTTTGTCCTGAAGAAATGGTCTCAGGTCACGTGTGTTCCTTTGTTTCTCACATGAATGCCTTTGCTCAATGCTCTCGCTTAAATGGGAGTGACATCTGTGATTTTGATCACCTGGTCGATAGCAAGGCAATTTCTCCCTCCCTGTCTATGGCCATTGCCATGTTTACCTATGAATTCATAACCATCTCGGAACCTCTTTCTAAGAAAGAGTCCTTGCGTTACTGAGCGCCTCTTTCCAATGGCTCCTGCCGCCCAAGGATGCGCTCATTACTGGCAGGGTAAGGTGGACTTATTTTAGAGTTAGAAGCTCTATGGCAAGATTGTACGTATCTCCTAATGATACAGCCTCACTAAATGGAACATTTCAGTTTCGGCGTTACCTTGAACAGAGGAAGTTCGGTATAGTACCTTGATCCATTTACGTAATACTCAATTGATTATTTTTGTAAAGATATTGTTTACTGTTTAAGGTGACTAGTGTCTTCCAACACAGTCTTATTACACTTCAATTTATGTATGGTCCTTGTATTACGGGTTCATCTGATGATTAGCCTCCCCAAAACGCTTTTTGAGTTTACATTAAGTTAGGTTTGCTTAGGGTAATTTAAGGCACAAGACTGGTTACAACCTGGCCTTGACAGCCTTGTTAATGACCTTGGCAGTTCACAGTCCTAAAGCCCAAATAACCAACCAACAAACCAAAAATGCATTACCATAAAATAGCCAAAATCCACTCCTACTGCTGAAGATGACCTACGATTGACAGGTGATACAGTGACAAAATGTTTCTAATCGACACATCATCGACAGAAAAATCACATTCTTGTTGATAGTATCTAAGTTCCCCAGTTATACATATCCTCATATATATATATATATATATATATATATATATATATATTATCCCTGGTGATAGGGGAGAAAGAATACTTCGCACGTATTCCCTGCGTGTCGCAAAAGGCGACTAAAAGGGAAGGGAGCAGGGGGCTGGAAATCCTTCCCTCCAGTTATTACTTTTCCAAAAGAAGGAACTGAGAAGGGGGCCAAGTGAGGATTTTCCCTCTAAGGCTCAGTCCTCTATTCTTAACGCTACCTTGCTAATGCGGGAAGAGGCGAATATGTATGAAAAAAAAAAAAAAAAAATATATATATATATATATATTATATATATATATATATATATATATATATATATATATATATATATATATATAGTTACAAAATGTAACAACAATAACGTATCTAATGTTGACAAACATTTCAATGTAAAAAAAAAAAAATAGCCACAAACGTTCGGTCGGTGTGTCGTTGTATCAACAGCTTCCGTTGATGTAACCTTCCCTCTTGGGTATCCAGCTGGGCTGCGTCAGTGCTGCTGCGCATCACCCTGGTGGCCGCTGCAGGAAATACCAGCAGCGCCCCCATACGATACCCACCACACCGTTGCCTCACAAATCACAGTTTAAATGTATAATAAACCGTAATCATTACCAGAATAAAACATACAATCTGCATTTCTGCTACCAAAACTACTTTTTAAAGTGATATAAATTCTAAATGGCTTCAACATTAAAGCATATGATTTAGTTGGATGACTTTCCTGCTCGTGGAGAGTTCACTGAATGGCATGAGAGTGGCATTTCCGGTGTGTGTGTGTGTATGTGTGTGTGCACCAAGACAGACATGGGTCTGTGCAGCATAACATGCAGACATTCATACCGTTGATGTCATTCTCCACGGTCAAGTACATCACAACCTGTGTGCACAATCATAACCTTTTCCATAACTTCTCTCCACCGTTACCGCTGTGTCAACAAAGCCATTCATCAACCTATCGCTAAAACACCAAACCAAACACTTTTCAAGATGATACTACCCGTAGCGGGGGTCTTACGTTTCCTTTAGCGATTCTTGAAGGCAAAGGGAATTCAGGTGTCCCTGTAATACCGTCAAGTAGTGTGACATAGGGACGGTGAGCAAAACACCAGTAGACACAAGACCGTGGGAGGAGCACAGCGCGAGGACGTCATACGTACACACCTACTGAACATGAAGACCTAAATCATCTGTCTTGAGCAACATGGATACCTATATGCCCACCTGCCATAGTCAGGCGTCCGGTCGGTGTAGGGTGGCCATGGGCCAGACCCGGCCAACCAGCCTCGCCCACCTCCCTCCACAACCACAGTAAACACGACACGCCCATTATTGCCAAAATGAGTCACCACCAGGACTCTTAACATGTCTTTCTACACAAATAAGATGGGAGGGTAAAAAAAAATAAAATAAACATCTGTGCTTAGTTTACTGAAGGTACAGAAAATCTATAGCAAAGACGTGGGAGAGCAGAAGGTCCTGAGCCGACGTGCAAGAGGAGGGAGGGAGGGAGGGAGGGCGACAATGGTCGAGGCTATCGAGCGTGGGGAAAGGAGCAGACGGTCGGCTTGGTGAGGCGGGTACCGCACACACCAAGCCACCATCACTCATCCCACAGCTCTGTGTTCATACTGACGCCCCTCCCCGCTCACCACGCACATGCAGCACACACAGGTGGCTGTTAAGGTTTCTCATAGTACAATAAATGTTACGACAGACCTTCACATACTTGAAACTGCTGCTCTTATACAAAACCCTGTAGTGTTGTCCCATCTAAGAACGTACTATTAAGCCCCACCCAATACATAACAGTCTGACTAAACTACTATAAATCTTTATAAGATTAATAAAATGAAATTTAGCAAATGAAATACTTTTACTGCTATCAGTGCTTAACTGCTATACCTAGCTCGCAAAACAATGGGTTCCACACGGAAGACTGAGTGTTGGTGTTGACGTGCAAGACTGATCAATCCCCGACGTCAAAGCGCTGTGAAAAAATATTTTCATCCCTAAAGTTGAAATAACTATCTAAACAAAGTACGGGGTGAGGGCGTGAGGAGTCGGAAAGACACACTGGACCTTATTTTACAGGTATCCAACATGGCAAGGGCAACATCAACAGGCCCTAATCGTGGCCATCTTGGATAAAAGGAAAATGAAAGAATGATTAAAAAGTAAGGGCTCCTTTAGTGTTGGTAGACCTGACCCTTATTGGTGGAAAGGTTACGGAAAGAGGTAAAGACAACAGATTGGAGGGTAGAGGGTTATCATAACGGATACTCCTCGTGTGTGTTTGGTTTTCACACGGAAACTATGGGAAGCAGCAGCAGCAGTAGCCAGTCGCGTGCCGCGGGTTCGAACCTTTTTGGCAAGGATAGAAGCTCACAACTCACGAGAACAGTGGCATACTTACAGGCCTTAACAAAAGGCTACAGGAAACTTTGACTGTGTGATGGGAGAACGAGTTCTGGTGCTGATGCTCTTGCGTTTGAGAGGCAACTGGGGAGACCGCGAACCCAGGAGGATAGTCCCAGACGTGACGCCTGGGAGGATGGCCCTACACGTGGCACCAGGGAGCACGACCCAAACACGTACCTATCACTAATGGGAATAGTGCAACCCGTGGCAGGAGGCACATCCTCCATACCCAACAACCTGAGCCACTCAACGTACTGTGGTCTTCCTCCACACAGCCAAACTCCACCGCCGCTCTGGAGGTGGATGGTTCCCACCACAAATCCAACAGCCTGAGAGCCACTGGAGTTACCGCTGGATGTCTTCACCCATGGAACGGCAGTGTCGCTCGAGACACTGGTAATTACCTGCCCACAACAAACAATTACTGCCACTCCCGTGACTGGGTAATTACCAACGTACAACAAACAGTGCCACTCATGTGAGCTGGCGATTGCTTGCAATTAACGAACAAATTGTACCATTCACATGAGGGAGGGACCGACTCACAAAGGGCACACACATACACACACAAGAGCAGACAAATGCATCCCAATCCAAGTACAAAAGACTTTAATTAAAAGACTACCTTCCCCAAATGGAGATGTTCGCCTGAATGGATTACTAAAACAGTTACAGAGTTCACAACGTTCAGCTTTGCCATGTGCGGCAGCAACTGCAGTGACCTGCACCGGGGGACACTAATCTCTTTGGCATCACTGTTCCCTCCTTTCCCTCAAAGCCTCAGATCAGGTAACAGCCTGAGCTCAGGTCGAGTTAGCTATGATGCCCTTAGTCACACTGACACCATCACCACAGGATATAATCTCACGCATATTATATATAGGGCTCTCAACGACGAGCCACTGTCGTAAAACAATGGCGCTTCCATTCTAGAACGAGGGGAGTCGGGATCAATATTTGGGCGTCCACACTCCCCACTGAACTGTTTATGCTATTCTCATTGCCTTGAAGTTTGCTGAAGTCTTCATAAAAGTTAGCATGAGCGTGTCTTTCTCTCTTCGCTAAAAGCATTTAACTCCCGTCAACAAGACTGCCATAATGTCTGTGTTTGAAGCAAGACACAGATTCCCGATGCAGTGAACGTTCTCTGGATCCATTTTACAAACTGGTCTCACGAAGACCGATGAATTAGCTAGTATCTATACCCCTAAGGAAGGAGGTCACAATAAAACGAATGTTAATGAACACACCAGCCGATCCCCATATGTATATACAATGCTCCACAAACAGGATCAACAGCCGCTTTGATGTTATTGCCCAACTCAGGCTGGCCCGGCATGAGAGTTTGTTCCTCCTACTGACACTGAACACACAAAGTGTAAAGTTTACCAGCATAATTACACCCACGGCCCCGCAACATTACGTCCCTGACTGTCGTAAAATCAGGACATTTTGAAATAACTGCAACCAAACAAGAGGAGATGTGCAGACATTTTCCTCCACATCGACGTTTTACCCTTGATACCTGATCGGTATCCCAACCTCGCTTAGTGTAAAAACCTGGCCGATCATGTAACTCGTTACATAACTCGATCACTGAGGCCCACTCGCTGGAACCCTCCGTGCACTCTCTGTCCACCGCTCACAGGATGGGGCAGGAGTGAAGTGATAAATGTAACCCTTTCAGCGGCAAAAATCACAATCAATCCTGGGGATGTACGTTGGGGGGGGGGGGGTGCGGCTGCCTCCCCTCCACCCGCTGGCCCTACAGCCTCCCCTCACATCCCCAGGATGTGGTCAATAACCTGAGCAAGAGCTGTGGTGTTCAGGAAGATTTCTCACCCCGTGACGAAGTGCGATGTTGGTCGCGCTGTCTGGAAATAACTATAGAGGGGCAGCTGAGAAGGTTGGCTGAGACGCCGGACTGTGCTCGTATCCATGTCCCTACAGACAAGCGTCCCTCTCTCTTTGCTCGTCAATGACACTCTCTCTGGGATGCCGGCGGTGGTATGGCAGTGAGGGTGAAAGACAACACATCACTCGCAAGATGCGGTTTGTGTGCCTGACGATGTCACGAACGTGGCCGGGTCTGGCAACGAGAGACTCGACAAGAGAGCAGTTCAACACCCCCGTGGACACTTCGCGGGTGTTAAAAATGACTGAATCTTCTTCGCTCACGCGGCTTTATGTCAACGATACAGACGAAGTAGTTGGCTACAGTTACCCTAGAACTTGCTGGGGAGCAGCGGCGGCGGTGGAGGTATCAGTGCTATTGTAGGCGGGTGTGGAAGTGGTAACAATGGGCGGGCGGGGGAGCTGATGGCAACAGAAGGGTCAAGGTGTTCCAACAGAGGAAGTAAATGATCGACGACGGTGGAGAGGCAGTGGTGGTGGTGTTGGTGCCTAAGGAAGTAACGTGGACAGGGCGTGGTGGTGGGTGTGGCAGCAGCTGCGGTACTACGAGCGGCGTCAGGCGTCTGGAAGTCAAGAATCAAGTGGAAGTAGGTAAGCCGGAGCCGGCCAGCCCGCCTGCTGGAGGCGCCGCCACCCCTCAAGGTCACGGCAGAGGCGCCACGCTGCTGCTTCTGGTATTTTTAACTATGGTGGCGACGATCTCCTTGTTATTCTTAGCTGTGGTAACGCTCTGCTGCTTGTCTTCTGCTTCCTGTTATTCACCGCTGTGGTGGCCGAGCTCTCCTTGTTATTCTCAGCTGTTGTTCCGCTCCGCTGCTTGTATTCTGCTTCCTCTGTGGTGACGATGATCTTCTTGTTATTCTTAAGCTGTGGCAACGCTTTGGTGCTTGTTTTCTGCTTCCTGCTAACCACAACTGTGGTGGCCACGAGCCCATTGTTATTCTTAGCTGTGGTTACGCTCCGCTACTTGTGATCAGCTTCCTGCACTTCAAACCTGTGGTGGTGATGTTATTCTCAGCAGTGGTAGCGCTCCACTAGTTTGTGTTATATTCATGAACGCTATTCACAGCTGTTGTCGAGTTGTTATACTCACTGTTATTCTCAGCTATGACATGGGCAATATCCTTGTGTGGTGTTTGTCTTACTTTCAAGTCACGCAGTTACTGTCTTTGTGATGCATTTCTTGGCGTTTTCCTCAGCTTCCTCGGCTGTAGTAAGACGACCGTGCTTGGGTTGTGTTTACGTTATCATCAGCAGAGGTAAAGCTAATTCGTTTATTCTCGGCTGTGGTAACGCAGCTGAGATTGGTGTTTACAGATGTTATCCTTAGCTATGGTAACTAAGCTGTATTTCTACTGTCCCAGTACTTATAGATGCTGCTGTTAGTTGTGATGGCGAGGATGTGGCCATGTATGTAGCGCTTGCTAAAGTCATTCTCAGCTGCAGCAACTAAGTATGCTTGTGGGATATGTGAACACTTCCAGTGTTAACGTAAGCAGTTCAAGGGTGCTTGTGTGGTATCTTGGTGGTATCCATGGCTGTGGTGGTGTGGTATCTGTAGCGTTGTTAAATCTATTTTTGTTGTTGAGGCTGAAGGTTATGACCCTGGTGTATGTGGGAGTCCCAGGGACAAGGTATAAACAACTGATGGTGGTCAAGGCTTGTTGCAGATGCAACGACCATAGTATATGGCCCGACCCTTAAAAGTTAGCTTAAAGGCCAGGCCATCATATACAAGTGTGACACAATCGTGTTCAACTCATAACGTCGTGCAGGAGAGGTTAATGGTACTGAGGGTTTGTGAAGATGGCTGAGTGGTGTCTGTAGCTGCTTCAGTGGCACAGGAGTCCCAGGTGATGGTCTCCGGTACTAGGCGAGTGTCGAAAGTAGACCACCAACGGCTTGAGGATGAGGAAGGGATCTGATGGCGGGCACCATAGCCGCTGCCGCTGCCCTCCACACACAACTCCGCCGCTTGGTTGAGCCGGGCGTTACTCTCCCGCTCATAAAGATTCGATCGAACATATCAAGCAGCGTAACCCCCTCCCACCACCACCGCTACTGGCCATGGTCTATCCTACTCTGCGTTCATTTTTGTAAACCATATATTCCCGGAGAGCCAGAAAGCCTTTTGTAAAAGCATCAGCTGTACTGGTAACTAACCAAAATGTAACTGTGCATACTAGTTGGAGAGGATAAAGAAGCTTTTTCTATCTTATTGCACACATATCCCGCGGAGTCTTACGGTTACACACTCAGACGAGAGGGGTTCAGTGGATATGCCACGGAAGTTATAACACCCAGTCAGAACCATGCCACAACAAGAGAGGGTTTACGGTTACGAAGTGAATGCCGCATGACAACCCTCATATATCACTCCGCCACGGCGGGACGCTGCCATCTTGTCCTCGAACTACGGCGGTCAGCTCTTGCAAGTAAAACCTCTATCAAACAAACAGACCTGGCTGATATACTCCAGAAGAGATACATAAACACACACACACACACACACACACATCCAATACATAGTCTGGCAAGCTACAGTACACAAAAAGAAAATCGAAAATAAAGTGAAGGTCAACAAAATATAAACAGTTCTCGAGCCGCTCTAAACTGCAGGTTCTATCCAAGTCTGATTAAGTGTAGGCAAAGGTTTAAAACACATGCTGTACAAAGCCGTGCGATCACTAACCTGAAGTCCCTGGTTACATTATATATAAAGGCCAAGGTCAGCCAGACTTAATCACTCCCCGGGAGCCAGCAAAGGGCTTGCATTTATTTGAGTAAACAGTTTAGCCGCAAGACTTTCCCGATGCCTTGCACACGAGAGGCGCGGAGAGCGACGACCTCAAGCCTCTTACGAACACCTTGCCTACCACTGCAGGGTCGCTACCACCCAATCAGTACACGACAACTCCCACACGGCTTGCCCACACTCCCACCATAAACTTTAAATACCGCCTCTGAATATTTTACCACGTCTGAATATAGTTCTCTCTCACAGGCAATAAATGCCAATAAACGGAAAAATATTTCAAATAAAGCTAGAAATAAACTGTATTTAGTAACGGGAACCCTCCTAACGAGGTGGACGAACATCTGAAAGCAAATTATTCATTTATACGGTCAAAGACATCAAGTAAAGGTGCGACACGAACGCTACGGTTTCACAGGTGTGGGACACGCGAGGTGTGCCGGTAACCCAACCCCTAAGGTTAGCTACCAAGATTCAGACCAGGAACTGGCGTTTCCCGGACTGGAGGAAGGCATGAGATAATAGTAAACAGGACACACGACGCGCGTCACTGACACAATGAACGTCACAACGAACAAACGGCCTTCGTTAAACATTCGAAAAACAACATACTGGGCAAGAGAAGAGTGGGAGGTGAGAAGGACGGAAGGCAAAACTGCGGAGGAAGTCATTACAGTCACAGTGGGGCAACATTAACGACACCCGCCATCACTCATTCCGGTGACCATAAAAGCCACAGGGGGCACAGTTGCTGCGTCACGGCCAGCTTGGGATTCTTACTCACACACACACACACACACACACGTTTGAGAAGCTTCTGATGCGGATTCTTTAACCTGTCTTTAACTCGTCCTATCTGTGACCCTCTACCGCAGCGATATGACCCTTCTTCAGCACTGCGATGTGGTCCTCTGGATTGACGGACTGGTTAAATCATCGTACCAAAGGGTTCGAACGGTCGTGCTCACGGGCTTAACTGCTACAGCAAACAACCTCCATCAGCATTCCAGTTACTAACACCATCTCGTCTCTCTCGCCCAAAGCACAGTGCCAAACATGTCTCCACATTTGAAGGAAACCTGGCAAACGCCTCTGGCTGTCAATGAGATGCTTTCCCTCTGTGTGTGTGTGTGTGTGTATTTTGGGCAGCAGCTGATGCAACCAACACCCAGAGAGGGGAGCAGGCAGGCAGGCTGGGGAAAGGGAGGAGGGGGTGATACTGACGCCCTCTATCTGCCACGTTTTAATATAAACGCCAACCTTGTGGCTGGCTGGGAGGCCACACCACACACAACCACCAGCCAAAACCCCACCACACACGACACACACACTGACCGTAGTCTACGAATGAAAGAAAAATGTATTCAGAATGATTTTTAATATCATGATTAACCTCTTGAGCACGCCGGTACGATCCTTGAGCACTTGAGCTCGCCTTTACAACCCTTAAGTACGACGGTACGACCCCTAGTCACAAAGTTAAAGACTAATACACTGTCTGAACTATAAAGTACAAACGGTAAAAAAAAAAAAATTGCTGGGCTAACAGCAAACAAGCATGAAGGAGCAAATCATCTGGAGACGCGCTGTGCCAAACACAAGTGGAGTTTTTGAGTGAGTTCAGACTCACCCTCTGCCACCCCACGTGCTACAGCGACACTGTGTGTGTGAGTATGTGTGTGTGTGTGTGGAGTGGGGGCCTCCCACAGAGGCAGAACAATGTTCAAGGTCCGAGCCAACTGGTCTGGCAGGTTGGACTTGCTCCTCCAAGCAGGCTCAGTGTAAGTTATGTGCTTACACTGTTTGTGTGTTACGAGGGAAGAGCTTTAGTTTTTACTTTTACACACTTACACGCCTCAGCCTAAGCCAGGTGCCCTCTTATCGACCAACCCCGAGGGCGGATGAACAGACAGGTTAGCTGTGGGCCGACTGCCAGGTCCGGGATTCGAAAACCGGGCGGGTTCATGCGTGAATCACGGTCATCCCCGCTAACCAACACACCACGGAGAAACACCGTGTAAGCACACCATGCAACCCTCCTCACCAGAGTGACCCTTTATCACCAGCTTCAGACCTCCAGGTCTCGGGTTTTAAGAACTCCGTAAATATCTCACTGACACTAAAGTCCCTGAGGACCGCCGTCCCCTGTGCCGCTGAGACGAGACGCTCTAACGTTGTGTCATGAGAGCCTCCCACGCCCGACCGTCCATGGTTCAACGGTAAGTTTAATGACCCTCGTTACGGTCCGGGTAAGAAGCTCCG
Source organism: Panulirus argus (assembly GCA_038088735.1). Lineage (NCBI taxonomy): Eukaryota > Metazoa > Arthropoda > Malacostraca > Decapoda > Palinuridae > Panulirus > Panulirus argus. The sequence goes on along the minus strand of JAYMFT010063263.1, from coordinate 3,761 downwards.
GTGAGCAGAAAGCGGACCCACCTAGTGCGGTTGGACAGTGAGTGGCGTGTGTTGTGCGCCGGAGAGCAAGTCAAGAGGCACGGCCCCAACTCCTCCTCCTGCTGGTGTTCTCCTGCCGTACTTCCTGCACGGCACAAGCACCGCAGTGACATCCTCCAAAATGTTTCAGTCCCGACGGACATCATATCGCACGCTACAGACACAGAAACAAAAACACGCATACTTGAATGCATTCATAATTACAAACACACATGCGATGACAAACACATAGGATGACAAACATTCAAGAACCTGTAAGACAACTGAGGAAGGTTAGGTGACTATTACCCTACAGTGTAACAATCCCAGTCCGTCTGCACAGAGAGGATATCTCGCACACACACACAAGACGTAGAGAGGACAACAGCGCACCAGATGCACGACATCTCTGACTTTAACATTTTAGGAACGCCTCTGGCTAACCTACTTCACCTTACATGTCAACCAGAAAAGGTTTGCCTCAGGATCCTGATAATTTCACAAAGCACAGTCCCGTCCTCTGTGTGTGTAATGCATATATAAATGGTCACACACACATTCCAAACTAACAGTATGGAAAACTATAGCTACAAAAATTAGTATCTTACTTCAAAGCCTTAAACAAGACGGTGCAATCTAAGAACAAGACAGACATTGTGACCCTTGAGTCGCATATGATGGCCCGGCCACTGACCTGATCAAATCATGGTCACGTGAGAGGCCGAGCCATCATACCTAAGGAGCGAACTATTGTGCTTTGTTGGTTAAATGCCTGTTGCACTATCACCCATTTTTTGACTTTTACGTTGGAGGCCCAAGTCACGGACAAAAGTCCACTTCAAGGCCAGGCCTTAATTGAAATGTAGAAAAGATTATGAGAGGGGGGGAGGGGAAGAGACAAGGAAAGCATTTATGAATTTTGGGAGGTCAAAGACCTGTCTTTTGAAATGTGTCAGGTCATAAATATTGGGAAAGACATGAGAAGGTAGTGTTCCAGAAATTCGAGGAGCAGGGGAACAAACAGTTATCAAAACGGCCCACCCTTGAGTTGCCAACGGCCAAACAATAATCATGTGACGCAGAAGCTTATCAAACTTCAAATTTACAGGATTCTACAAAAAAAATTTAAAAACTTTCTGTTCATTTATACAAGAGAATTAGTAATAACGAGAGGCACAAGTGTCATGTTCAGACACTCACGGCTGAAAATTCACCGGCTCACGAGGAAATGTTTTCCCACCTTTGCGAAGTCATGGTACCATTTCGCAGCTTTCAAGTCTTATTTCGTGATCAAATACAACGACAGTCAGTATATCGAAGAATGATGTTTGACATCAAGTCTTATCTGGTTGATCGCAGACAGTTTTATGCTAGACAATCATGTGGCCGTGAAAGTTCAGTCTTTACCAACGCTCAAGATGATTCACGAAAGAAAGAAAAAAAAGGTGAGTGAGTTCTACGATGCGGGGGAGGCCGACCTCATGCGTTGTATACCTGGTGGTCCAGGTCGCGAGGGAGGACACTGTACAGCTACGCATGAAAACACCTCGCTAGTTACACCACCTGCCATTTGTTTCCGTCTCTGAGGATCACACTGGCGTGCTAACTGTACCAGTGTGTTATTGCGTATTTCAAGCTATCTTACATTGCTAGAGAGATATATATGTATCCTGTAATCATACTGAATTAACGCATAGGCCTCGCTAGGGCCACAGACAAATGGGGGGGGGGGGTAGTCTGATGACCCTAAGTCATGATAGTACCTAAGAATTTTTATGATTTCTTTACTGCATGACGGGGGACTCCAAATATAACCTTGACTAAGGGCCCATGTAAACTATAATCCGGTATTGCCTGCAACCCTGGTTTAGATCATCCTCAAACGCAATTCTGGCGAGTTAAATGATCACAGCTGACAGACAGTAACCACCACGTGACTTCAAAACCTTCAGAACAAGGAAGAAGTCGATCGACACTTGGGGACTTGTCATATCTGAATCACGTGGCGCTGATCACCCACAGGAGGCAGTGAACACTTGTGATGTTATGGGGTGAGCGTCGGACGCGTGACTCAGTGAGCTCCGGGATACAGATACTAATGGTAGTCTGCTCCTGTTGATTTCTGAACAGAAGACATGTATGTAACCTTTGCCAAAATCAGTCAAGCCACGTGTCATTACGTAACACTGTGGACCTGACTGCTGAAAAATCAGTTAAGTCTCATATTTCTGGAATTCCACCTCTCGACTCATTGAACATACTGGGTATTACCGTAACATCCACTCTTTCCTGGAAACCCCACGTTACGGAAATAGCTAAGTCTGCCTCGAAGAAACTGGGATGTCCTGTTTTGATGTCGAAATTTCTTTTCTTCTGATACTTCCCAGATATTTAAAGTACCTTAACTGTAAATGGTTCACGTATCATGTTACCTGATGTATAATCTATCTATTGCAGCGAAGTACCTGTGCAATTTGTTCACACTATCCTTTCGTTGCGCCAATACCCAAATTGAGGGCAAATGTACATCGTAAATAATTTGTCGCTAATTGCGTCAAAAAAACTGAAATGATGATGCTTAGCGTCAAGACTAGGCTGTCTCTTCCTGTTTTAAGTTCAGCTCGCAGACCCCGCCGCAGGCACAGCGTAAAGCAGCAGCTACAAGAACGTATCACCACGACGCCCATGAATACTGCATGAGACTCGTACGATGACCCTTAAACCAGACAGACAGTCACTGTGGCAATTATCACTTGTGAGTAAACATGCGATGAGAGATGCTGCACAATGTGAAAAGAAATAAGATAGTGAGGGCATAGAGCATTCGCTTCTTAACATGACCTGGACATATTTTTTAAGGTGAACTCAGACAGTATGTACGCAAGGTAGGTAAGTAGGGTAGAAACCGCCACTCTTATAGTTCCTCAATGACATGTGATCCAACATACGATATCACCTCAGAAACAACTGAGTATGCTCGGAACAGTAACGCTCCCCTGCCACTGTTACTTTTCTTGGCGTTTAATACTGCCTTACATGAGCAATATTCATAGTTATGAATTATTCCGAATGAATTATCAATAATGAAAGCCTATGAATGTGTATAAACGTTAACCGTGGGCACAAGAGGTCTCAAGACAACTGCTTACCTAACGTTCTGTACAGGAGTATCTGCGAGCACAAAAGAGTAGGGCGACCCCACAAGTCCCAACACATAATGGAGGATAAATCTCAGCCTTGCAACAAAGGTAGGCCTATGGCACCTCCAAGAGGCCTAGTCTCCCGAGACAATAGCCAGATTAATGCTGACATGATGACAATACTGAAACAATCATTGTCTTGTGATCCCCCTATGTGTTGAAACTCCGCCCTATCTGCCTGGCGTGACACATAAACAGACCAGGTAACAACATGGCCGCCGTGTGTGTTAAGTCCATTGAACACCAGCCATGCCTACCGCTATCCCATCCCGCCGTAATCAGTACTACCACCACCCAACATACAACTCACATCTGACTTCATGAAAGCTCTGCGCCACCCACAGCTGAGAAGATTCACTAGCGCTTTGTCACGCCAAGTTGACGCCGAGACTGCCCTCTGCTAAAGCAGGCTGACAACATGACCTGACCCTTCAGTGTCAAGAAGGTTGCTGCATGCACAAGATATTATTTTTGCATATATATATATATATATATATATATATATATATATATATATATATATATATATATATATATATATAT
>JAYMFT010063252.1:0-14831 GCA_038088735.1 Panulirus argus | reverse complement strand
TAGCCTGAGCCAGGTACCCATTTTATCGACCAACTCCTAGGGGTGGATGAACAGCTGGGTTAACTGTGGACCGACTCACGATAACATGTCGAGGGTTTAGTGCTCCCGTGGCTAAATTTGGGAAACATTCAGGAGAACCTGGGGAGTTCTTCTGTGTCTGTTACAGCCCGGGGGAGTTGTGGCGTGTCTGTGGCAGCAGTAAGGGAGAGTTCTTGTGTGTTCGTCACAACCGGCGAAGTTCTGGTGTGTTCATGACAGCCCGGGGAGGTTCTGGTGTGTGTATGACAGCCTTTGAGAGTTCTGGTGTTTCTGTGACAACCGGGGAGGTTCTGATGTGTTCATGACAACCCGAGGGAGTTCTGGTGTCGGTCTCTTCATATATCGTCGAATGGCATTTTAGTTCATCGGTTTCTAGGAGCGAAGTACGGCTGGACGGAGCCTCTTCTCCCTCCTCCTCCTCATTCCCATACTTGTCCCTCCCGTACCCCACCCCTCTCCATTCTCCCTCATCATATCCCTCCCTCCCCTCACCCTCCCCAGATCACCACTCCCTCCTCTACCTCACTCCCTCCAGCACAACAGTTCCTAACACATGAGCTGCCCCTGAGTTCACGGCATAACATCACTACTGGCGGCGAGGGTTGGTAGTTGGTAGAGATTTGATTTGTGATTCTTTACAGAATCATTGGAAAGTTGGTTGGTAGAAAGAAGCCCACAAAGCAGGTTGTGGCCCAGCCCAGTCAGATACCTATGACCATGGTCTTATCAGCGGTAAGGTTAGCGTAATCGCCCGGGGTCAACGACTCCGCCGTGACCTCCATGTTAGCGGTTGATAGGCCGGGGGGAGAGGGGCGGGGGAGCGGTTCAGGACGCCTACCCTCCCTCCAGACCACCACCCCCCCCACCCCCTCCGCCCCTCACCCCTGATATACAAGTACTACATGACCCACCCTCACACTCCCTCAACCACGCCTCGCGCCTAGACCCTGGAGACGACCTGCCAGCCGGGGTACACTGTGATCCCTAGTCCCATAAGCAAGACCCACATGGATAAGGGAAAACGTCTATGAAAATCACAGTTTTTTTTCTTTTTATGTTGTAGGCTTCAGTCAAGGATAGAAGTCCACATCAAGGCCAACCTTAATTGGAATATAGAAAGGATTACGAAGTGGAAAAAAAGAAGAAACAAGGGAAAATATTTACATATTTTAGAGGAAATGAAAAACCTGTCTTTTAAAATGCGCCAGGTCATAGTTACTGGGAAAGGCATGACAAGGTAGAGAGTTCCAAAGCTTCGAGGTATAGGGAAGGAAACATTTATCAAAATGGCCCATACTTGAGTTGCCGATGGCCACACAGCTAGTCGAACACTGCAAAAAGTAAAGTGATGCCTATATAAGAGGGAAAGTGAACCAACATTGCGGTGTAGGGCAAGAGGGTCAAGTTTGCAAGTTAGCCTGAAACAGTTTGTAAGTCGGACCGCTTTCGTCTCAACTCTGTCAAGTAAGGATGCAGAGCTAGAACCACCCAAGATGTGAGAGCAGCACTCCATACAAGGTCAGATCATTGCTTTGTATAAACGGAGCAACTGTTTGGAAGAAAAGAAGTTTCGACATCTAAACAGGACACCCAGTTTCCTACAGGCAGACTTGGCCATTTACGTAATGTGAGGTTTTCAAGAAACAGTGGATGTTACAGTAATACCAAGTATGTTTATTGAGTCAAAAGATGGAATTAAAGAACCATCAAAGGAGAGAGGAGAGTTGTGAGTGTTAGATAGAGAGACATGGGTAGAAACTGGGTCTTGGAGGCATTAAACTTAAGTAGATTTCGTTTACCCCACTGAGATATCCTATACAAGTCTGAGTTATTTGGGACGTTGTGTCGAGACTAGATGCAGATCGAGTGACAGAAGAGGGAGCAGAATTGAAGGATGTGGATGAATGCAACGTTGAATCGTCAGCTTGTGAGTGCATTCGATAATCGTTTGTGGAGGAGAGAAACTCGTTGGAAAAAAGAAAATAAGAGTAGAGGACAGGCCAGAACCTTGAGGTACACCGCTGTTGATAGAGAAAAGGGCTGAGGCTAATCCATCAACAACCACAGAGATAGATCGGCCAGAGAGGAAGCTAGATATGAAGGAAAAGAACTGAGGAGGAAATCCAAAAGAGGGGAGCATGGAGATGAGACACCAATACCACACTCTGTCAAAAGATTTGGATATGTCAAGGTCAGCTCCCCCAAAATCTTTCAGGGATGATGACCAGACATTAGTAAGCTAAGAAAGAATATCACCAAAGAATCTCGCCATACAGAAGCCATACTGGTGATAAGAGAAAAATTGAAATATGGGCAGGTATTATTTAGCTCAAAAAAAAAAAATCTTTCAGAATTGAAACATAACATATTCAAACACTTCTATCCTTGAAATAATCATAGAAAATATATCACAAGGCTCTCAGTTACCGATAAATACTCAGTAAATACGATACAGATAATCAGATAATGCTATAAGATTGTCTTCATTTGACATCTAAATTAAAATTCATAAAGCCGACAAAAAAAAAAAGATTAACACCTTATTCGTATCCAGCATGAAAACTATTCCTTATCAAAAGGTTCTGAAGCAAATCGATTTTCCCGAGAAAATTACCAAAAATTTCAGTTAATAGGTCAGGGTATTTTTCAACTCAAAAAACTTTTTCTTTCAAAATTGAAGCATAACGTACTCAAACACATCTATCCTTGAAATAATTATCGAAAATATACCACAAGGCTCTCAGTTACCGATAGATACTCAGTAAATACGATGCAAATGATCAGATAATGCTATAAAATTGTCTTCATTTATCATCTTAATTAAAGTTCATAAAGCCGATAGAAATATTTTTCAACTCCAGATTCTTTTTCAGCATGAAAAATAAGCCTTATGAAAAGGTTTTAAAGCAAATCTATTTTCCCGTGAAAAAACAAAAATTACAGGTAATACTTCAGGTCATTTTTTTTTTAGCTCAAAAGACTTTTTCTTTGAAAACTGAAAAATAACATATTCAAACACTTATATCCTTGAAATAATCATGGAAAACATATCACAAGGCTCTCAGTTACCAATAGATACTCAGTAGATACGATGCAAATGATCAGATAATGCTATAAAATTGTCTTCATTTAACATCTTAATTAAAGTTCATAAAGCCGACAAAAATATTTTTCAACACCTTATTCGTATTCAGCATGAAAAATATTCCTTATGAAGAGGTTTTTTTAATCAAATCTATTCTCCCGAGAAAAATACCAAAAATTACATGTAATAGTTCAGGGTATTTTTTAGCTCAAAAGATTTTTTCTTTCAAAATTGAAACATTACATATTCAAACACTTTTATCCATGAAATAATCATGGAAAATATATCACAGGGCTCTCCGTTACCGATGCAAATGATCAGATAATGCTTCAAAATTGTATTCATTTGACATCTTAATTTAAGTCCATAAACCCGACAAAAATATTTATCAACACCAGATTCGTATTCAGCATGAAAAAATATTCCTTATGAAGAGATTTTGAAGCAAATCTATTTTCCCGAGAAAAACGTTAAAAATTACAGGTAATAAATAGTTCAGGGTATGTTTTAGCTCGAAAAAACTATTTCTTTCAAAATTGAAACATAACATATTCAAACACTTCTATCCTTGAAATATCGTGGAAAATATATCACAAAGCTTTCAGTTACCAATAGATACTCAGTCGTTACGAAGCAAATGATCAGATAATGCTTTAAAATTGTCTTCATTTAACATGTTAATTGAAATTCATAAAGCCGACAAAAACATTTCTCAACACCTTATTCGTATTCAGCATGAAAAATATTCCTTACGAAGAGGTTTTGAAGGAAATCTATTTTCCCGAGAAAAATGCCAGAAATTACAGTATTTTTTAGCTCAAAAAACTTTTTCTTTCAAATTTGAAATATAACATATTCAAACACTTTTATCCATGAAATAATCATGGAAAATATATCACAAGGCTCTCAGTTACCGATAGATACTCAGTAAATATGATGCAAATGATCAAATCATGTTTTGAAATTGTCTTCATTTAACATCTTAATTAAAGTTCATAAAGCCGACAAAAATATTTTTCAAAACCAGTTTCGTATTCAGCATGAAAAATATTTCTTACTTAAGAGGTTTTGAAGCAAATCTATTTTCCCGAGAAAAATATCAAAAATCACAGGTAATAATTCAGGGTATTTTTTAGCTCAAAAACTTTTTCTTTCCAAATTGAAGAATAAAGTATTCTAACACTTCTATCTTTAAAATAATCATGGAAAATATATCACAAGGCTCTCAGTCACTGATAGATGCTCAGTAAATACGATAGAAATGATCAGAGAATCCTTTAAAATGGTCTTCATTTAATATCTTAATTTAAGTTCATAAAGCCGACAAAAATATTTTCAACACCTTATTCGTATTCAGCATGAAAAATATTTCTTATGAAGAGGTTTTGAAGCAAATCTATTTTCCCGAGAAAAACACCAAAAATTTCAGGGTATTTTTTAGCTCAAAAAACTTTTTCTTTCAAAATTGAAACATAGCATATTCTAACACCTCTATAATTAAAATAATCATGGAAGATATATCACAAGGCTCTCAGTTACCGATATATACTAAGTAAATACGATGCAAATGATCAGATAATGCTTTAAAATTGTCTTCATTTAACATCTTAATTAAAGTTCATAAAGCTGACAAAAATATTTTTCAACTTTAGATTCGTATTCAGAATGAAAAATATTCCTTATCAAGAGGTTTTGAAGGAAATCTGTTTTCCCACGAAAAGTACCAAAAATCACTGGTTCAGGGTATTTTTTAGCTCAAAAAACTTTTTCTTTCAAAATTGAAACATAACATATTCAAACACTTCTATCCTTGAAAGTATCGTGGAAAATATAATGCTCTAATTTACTGATACATATTTAGTAAATACGATGCAAATGATCAGATAATGCTTTAAAATATTCTTCCTCTCACTGCTAAATTAAAGTTCAGAAAAAGGACAAAACACTATTTCAACCCCTGATACACATTCAGCCGTAGGTTAGGCCACTAAACTCATTTATATTGGGACTATTAAGTCAGATGAGGTCCTCGGCTGTGACCTGCCACCAAGTCAAGGCGTCGTCAGTAAGGTAACACTTTGTGGAGCGACATTGAGTCGCTATAGACTCTGTCATGATTATGTTCAAAAACGATTGTATAGAGAGGAGATGGCAAGAGAACTCGCGTGAAGAAAGTAATCAAGATTTGAGTTGGTGTATAGCATTTGTAAGGAAAGGATGGCAGGACTAGCCCGGTAGTCCCGTTTCGATGAGACAGGAAGTAAGACCAGCAATCCTGACATGGAGAGTGTAGGATGGTTCCGGGCACCACTTTAACGCTCCTCAGTCAGGACGGTAGTACCACTGTGGGCGGCTGCTGTCAACATCCTATTACCTAATGGGTTGCTCCAAGAGGAGGGGATGGGATATTCCTTAAGCAAAATGGTATTTAATTTTTATTTTAGAGTTAGTGACCGTGCATGGTGAGGTAAGGAAAGACATTCTAGCTTTTGACCGGGTGTGACTTGTGAAAACCATCCTGCAACACTGACCTCACCATTAACACGGGTAGATGACATGGTCACCGTTATGAAGGTAGATGGGTTGTCTTGCAGCGCAAGTTGTATGTTGTGATGTATAGTGTTCAGTGCCCCTGCTTCAAGTGTTGATGGTATTTGAAACTCATTACCGTAGCACAGATGACTCTCTGCTTATATAGGTGGAGATCCTCAGGCTGACGAAGGTATTGAGAGCAGTGAAAGCGTCAAGCGATGTGAACGCGACGTCCTTACGCGGGAATTTCAGGGGACAGTGAGAAGTCCACGTGATGTAGCCGAGTTACTTATGTAAGCGGAGCTAATCGGGGTCAGCCCCTGACCAGCCTCAACACGGGCCCCCTGGCCCACCAGGTCTGCCCTTCACGGCCAGGGGGAGAGAAGGGGTTAGTGGGGGCTCCTCTAGGGTGCTGAGACTGGCAGGGATGACGAGCGACCAGGGGGTGGGTGGGATGCAGGCTGTCCATTGCTAGCACTGGCTGGTGTAGCAAACATCGCTACACCGGCACCTGTGTGAAGGGGAGACGTCGACGGCAGGACCTGGATCCCGGCATGGGAGGGTGCTAGGTGTTGGTCTCTAGCATGGAAGGGTGCTGGGCCCTAGAATGGAAGGGTGCTAGGTGTTGGGCCTTAGTAAGGGAGGGTGCTATAGCTGGGACTTAGCATGGGAAGTTGAGAAGAGCTGAGCCCTAGCAAGTGAGGGTGCTAGGTTTTGGTCTCGTGGGAGGGTGGTAGGAAGGCTCGTGCCGTATTTAGAGAGGTGGGTCAAGGGTTAAGTTACGGGAAGGATGTTAGGAAGGTGTCACCTGGGAGGGATGAATCATGGGATGGGTCACTTATGGTGGACGGGGGTAGGGGGGTAACCGTCTCTGATTGTTTTCTCTTCATGTTTGCCCTAAGAGTGGCAATGAGGAACCCGCGTTCTGTAAACGTCTAACCCTTACCAGATGCCTTTGAGTCACTGTGCTTTCGTAAGGGCGTTGACCTTGTTATCTTAGTGCAGGTTGTATTGTTGTCTGCCTTATCCACGCAGGACGGCTTTTGGTCCAGAACACACGTCCCGCCGTGAGAGTTGGTGTCGTGAAGATTACAGGCGAAACGATGTTTGGTTTCTGATATTTCTAGTTTGGGTGGAGGATATGATGGTATCTTGTGCCTCTGTGTGTTGACTGCAGCTGATAGTGTTTAGTCATCAGTTTCATTCCTGGTGTGTTTCTTCGGTGTTCTTCCGTTCCAGGTCGATATTAGGGAGATTCACTGTACAGGATCCAATTGGCTCATTATATCACCAACCGCTATGGTCGTGGGACTAGGGCTGAGAGGACACTCAGAAATCAACAACCCCCATAACTCGGACCAGTACGGCTTCCCAAGGGGGATAACCAGCGCCTCTGCAGTTCCGACCGATGTAGAAAAAAACGCCATTTTCAAGGAAAAGATATTAATATGAATTGCACGGTTATAAAGAGAGATTTAAGCGAAGCTTTTCTTAAAGTGTAGACTAACTACTGTCTGCAATATAAAGTATTACAGGTCAAATAATGCGGCAACACTCTTGTTTAACTTTCAGAACCAGTGTTCGGCAGAAATCATCAGCTTTTAAAGATATTTATTGATTAGATAAACACCGCCGAAGTACTTCGGTGAGAGTATGGGTAAAGGGCACTTATCTAGGGGTAGGTGGAAGGGGCCAGTACAGAGCGTCCAGTGGGTACGATACATCGACGTAGGAAGGTGACACGTGGGCCCAAGTGGGGCCCAGTGACCCGGAGGGGTCCCCACCCCCTCCCGTCTATGGGGGAGGGAGGTCTAGGATACATCAAGTCCATCATATGTAGTATTACATTTGTGTAATGCAAGTTTAAAATATGTCACACATACAGAACGTCTTGTTAACATATTCGCTCTGCAACGTTACTAAAATTTTCCCTTTGTTGGCGGGGTCCCGCAAGGCGGCGTCTTATCATCGACGTTATTCATGACTCACGGCTGACGTTCCCCCACCAATGGGTGACATGAGTAGGGACATCTACGCATACGACGCCACTGTGGCAGTAGTCTCGTACAAATCATATCCAGGAAACACTCTATCAAGTACCGTAAGAGGCAACCTGGCTAAACAAGTTTCTTTCACCGTGGTTGGCCTCAGTTGAGGCAGGCTTTACCCACCCATTTCCCTTACTGTAAAAAAAAAAAAAAAGAAAACAGAAACAAATTCACACTTATGCTGGTACTAGTGAGAATAAAACAACACAATCATGGAGGGGAAACAGAGTAGCCATACCAGAAGAGCTGCAGGACCGTGGCTCGCACATTGCGGATGACCAAAAATTACACCTAGTGAAAACTGTGACCTCACTGATCGTAGCCTACTCTCGCATGCCCACCGATCTTGGTTCCAAGTCACGAATTCTGAAGATACAGAGAATGCACAATAGGTCTGTACAATTTGTCACAAATTGGAAATACCCCTACGCCGAAAACAAACGACGAACAGCTCGGTAGACCAACGCATACTTAAAAGCAGCGTAGAAAGTTTGGCAGAAAGCAGAAGACAGCGATGGCAAACTGTAGCTATATGCAAGACCTGGACGGCAGTTCAGGCATCGAGCATCGAACTACACCATACAGCACTTGGCGACCTCGCAGCCTCAAAGCACAGAAAGAGATTCCAGCCATCCATCGATGTGCGTAATGAACAATGCTTGGTTTAGCTTAGCTCTCCCAGACCAAGAAGGAACATCACCTACAGGCTGTCGGGGTTCTTAGATATACCGCCTCACCTGCGTCACCTCACCATCACACACATCAGATACCCTACGCCAGACACCTGTATATTTTTCAACTCTTTCTTCCATTTCAAACCATTCTTTCCCCAGCCTGGCCGCACAACCCCCCCCCCCCCCTCTCTAACCTCCCTTTTATCAGAAAAGGTGTCTCTGTAAGGGTGGGTCGGCCGGGGGGGAGTGGAGTGCGGGGGAAAGTGGGGTGTAAATAACTCACTCGCATCCATCACCCCTGCACCCCCTACCCCCGTGCCACTCTCACACCCCACCCTGTGTGGCCCCCTACCAGCTCCTCACCACCCTGTATAGTCCTGAAAGTCTGGTCCCCTATAACTACAACTACGTATTCTTGCTCTAGTTCAACTTTTCTATTTTCTTTAGGCAGACCTGGTGATAAGCGACTTTACGACGAACGGGACATCGATGAGGGTCCTGCCTTACTATGGCTTGCTGGCTATATATATAGGACAGCTTCTATGGTCAAGAAAAAGTGGACCCAACAACCCAGCACGTGGGACGGCCGGTGAGCCGCCTGTCGGAGGGGCCACGTGATGATGTTTACAAAGATGTGGCCTCGTCGTGTTTAGAGTCGTCTCTGACGACGGACGATGACGAACAACATCTACGACTGGAGGCCAATTGGCTCGCGTATAACAGAAGCAAGGAACATATGGCAGAGATTAGAACATGGCCAGCACGCAAACAACAGACATATCCAAGATCTAGAGGGGAACACAAACATAGATGACATTGATTTCTCCGGAGCCCCAGAACGCTGTGAGAAACATTACTAGACCATCCCCAACCTCAGTGAACCTTTCGTTGCCTAACTTAGCACATTTTTTCCAAGGCAACGTACAGCAGCACATACCTCTAGTAATTCGGAATTATAAGACTGTCAACACCCTCCATGTCAGGATTGTTGATCTTACTTTTTGTCTCATCAAAACGGGACTACTGGGCTAGTGCTGCCACTTTTTCCTTACAAGCACCATACACCCACTCAAACCTCATATATTTTCTTCCCATAAGTTCTCTTGCCATCTCCCGGCTACACAATCCTTTTTACATATAATTATGATAAGAGTCCAACAAAGCAATGGCCCCTTTGTCCCCGGCAATATGGGGTTGCCGCCTGACTACTGCCAATGAGAGGGAGGGCTTAGACAGAAGTAGTACCGGCACCTCCCATGACCTATCCCTCTGTGATAGTAACTGCTTTTCTGCTGACCACCACCTGACTAGCACCTCTCTCTCAGACCCAATTGTGTTATGATATACTCGCTAGCTCCTTTCTCGTATCCAACCATAATCTCCACACACGATTCCGGATCAAAGTTGGCGTCTGTGCTTATTCCAACATCAGCAGACCGTGACCCGCCTCGAGGACCTTGAGTCCCCAAACTCTGAAGTTATCTGGCTCAGGGTCTGTCTTCCGAATACCACGCTTTTTCCATGTTCCGCCTGCTGCTTTCCTGATTCTATAGATTTTATATCCTTCTTCGACTCTAAACTCCTGCCATGAGACTGGGACAGGGTGTGGCATCGGGATCTCATTTCTAAGCTCTTCTCTTTTGGCTTCCCTCCCTCACTTTGCTCCTTTATATCTAGCTTCCTCTCTGGCCGATCTATAGCCGTTGTCGTTGATGGATCAGCTTCTCCCTCTTTCTTCTTCAACAGCGGTGTCTCTCAAGGTTCTGTCCTGTCTCCTACACTTTTTATCCTTTTTCTCAACGGTTTTCTGTCTCCTACGAAAAAAGATGCACCCATATATCCCGCAGTTTTGCTCTTTCTTCTCTCATTGGATTTAAATGTCTTCTCGTAACAACTTCGTCAGTAAACTCGGACGTGGACAGGATATCTCAGTTGGGCAGGTGAGGTCTGGCTAAGTTTAATGCCTATAGGACTCAGTTTCTGCCCATCTCGCCATCGAAAATTCTTCAAAATTTTCCTCTCTCCTTCGACGGCTCTGTAATTTCACCACTGAACTCAGTTAACATGCTTGGTATTATTGTGACATCCACTCAATCTTGGAAATCCCCACATTAGGGAAACAGGTAAGTCTGCCTCTAAGGAACTGGTAGTCGTGCTTAGATGTCGACTTTTCTTTTCATCCGAAAAGTTGCACCGTTTATACAGAGGAATTATTCATCTTTGTATGAAGCACTGCTCTCACATTTGGTGTATTTCTAGCTCTGCATCCTTAATTGACAGAGTTGTGTCGAAAGCGGTCCGACTTATCTATTCTCCTAGGCTAACTTCAAAACTTGACCCCCTTGCCATACGCTGCAATGTTGGTTCACTTTCCCTCTTCTATAGGTATTACTTTGGTTTTTGCTCCCGAGAGCTGGCTGCTTGTGTGCTCCCACCGCTATCTAGACCACACAATACTCGGCAAGCTGCTGCGTCATATGATTATTGTGTAGCCATCGGCAACTGAAGGGTGGGCCGTTTTGATAACTGTGTCTTTTCCTACACGTCGAAGCTTTGGAACACTCTACCTTCTCATGTCTTCCCCAATAACTATGAACTGGCACATTTCAAAGGACAGGTCTTTCGCTTCCTCCAAATTTCATAAATACTTTCCCTTGTCTTTTCCTCTTCCGCTTCATAATTCTTTCTATATTTCAATTAAGGCCCGGCCTTAATATGGACTTTTGTCCGTGACTGGAGCCTTCAACATAAAAAAAAACACTATATCGTAGATAGAAAGTTCTTGGGTAAAAACGTGGGATATGCAACTAACCTGGTGTTAGGCAGACAATTGGAAATATCGACAAAAATGAATAGAGATCCCGTGGGTTGAAAGGCAGATAATTAGGATACTAGATTCCATCCACCATAAAATAGAGATCCCGTCTAAATACTTAGACGTCTTATATACATCAGAACATGCAATGTTCGCGCGTAATTCCATCTAAAAAATCTTACCACAGAGCACCCGAGAGTTGAACCCGGGGCTACGGAGAACGATAAACAGAGAGCCTAGCTCGGATTCAACTCGGGCGCGCGATGGTAGAATTGTTTACACTTAGTCATCTTGTTTTCTGCTGTATTATCAGGTCACAGTCCATTTACATATATAAAATAAAAATTATGATGTTAGTTCTGCCCTCCAACAGATAAACACGTCACAGACCGTCATGTCCTCTGTTATCTGGCTTTCCCATGTACTCTCCTCCAGTAGATAACCTCGTCATAGACCATCAGGTCTTACACCTGTAACTGCACTTTACTGATAACATCCATACGTATTAATTATACTGGCAGTAAATCACACTGCAGTAGATATGTGACTTAAAACCTCACACTGCCGTAGTTATGAGAATACAAAAACCTTATACAGGTACACCACCGATTTTCCGGCAACTGATGGCCCGGCATCTCTTTCAGTCCGGACAGAATTACGAGACGGAACTTGAAATTCCCGCGCCCGCCAGAATAGTTTACAGGGTGGTCACAGATGGCGATGTATGTAGCGCGCGCATACTTGAATTGTTTACACTGCACTTGGTGGTTATACTTCGATTTTGTGAGATTCTTAGCTTATTTTGCTTAAAGTTTACCCGAGCAATGGCTTCTAAGAGAGATGCGGGCGTCAGTGGTGGTGTCAAACGTAAACACCAGTCCATATCGATCCAAGAGAGAGATGAACTGTTGAAAAAACTGGAGCGTGGTGTTTCGGTGCGTAAGCTGTAGGACATCTAATGGTATTGGTTCATCAACTATTTATGATGTAATGAAGAAAAGGGACAAAATATTGAAATTCTATGCACACAGTGGTTCCAAGAAGCAAATGAGCATTAGGAAAACAATGAGAGATGATAAAAGTACTGAGCACGATTGAGTGAATGATTAGAAAAGTTTAGACAACGTGGGAGTGATGGAGTGGACTTGTCAGGTAGCATGATAATGGACTAGGCTCAGTTGTTCCATAAAGAGCTTAAATTAGAACATGAACGTGATTATAGTAAAGGATGGCTTAAAAGATTCAAGAAGCGCCTTGGAATTTCCATGCAAAAGGAGTGTGGAGAAAAGCGGTCTGCAAACCACGAAGGAGCTACCGAGTATGTGGATGAATTTGCGAAGCTCGTAGCAGACGAGCACCTGCAGGACAGACGAAGCTACATTATATTGGCGATGCACATCCAGGAAAACATTAGCAACAGAAGACGGAGAAGAGCCCATAGGATTCAAACAATCTAAGGATAGATTTACCATCTTAGGGCGCTCAAACGCAGCAGGTACGCACAGATGTACACCGTTGGTGACAGGAAAACGTAAATGCCCCAGGGCCTTGAAAGGTATTTAAATTTACCCAGTAACATACCGTTCGAATAAAAATGGCTGGATTACAACCGAGATTACCTTAGAATGGCTTGAAAAGTTTTTTCTTTTCTTTTTGTGCCAGAAACCAGAACACACTGTACATCTGTAGGCCTGCCAGAAGACCGCAGAATTCTTCTTATTCTGGACAACTGTTCAGCCCACCCTAAAGCTGAACACCTGTGTAAGAAAAAACTTTACACAGTATATTTACCACCAAACTGCACATCGCTTACCCAACCCCAAGACCAAGGAATACTGCGCTCTCTAAAGGCTAAGTATCGCTCACTTTTCATGAAACGTATGTTAGATGTGGTGAATGTTGGCAAGTCTGTATAGACATTTATTAAAGAATCTTAACCTGAAGGATGTTCTTTGGTTCATTGCCAGTGGGTGGGAGAAGGTGGAAATATCAAGATTAAAGAAAGGTTGACATAAGTTGAGGCCTGCCTTTGATGTCTGATAATTCACCTGACAAAAATGTTGACAGTGGTTTCACAGGATTTCATGTATTAATGACAAAAGATGTTCATGAGCTGCTTGAGTATGCAAAAAGTGTTACAGGGCCTGTTGCCATGGATATAGCAAGTAATGTTAATGAAGAAAATCTGGCCGAATGGATGAATGTCGACGAAGAAACACCTGTTCTGAATCATCTTACAGACTCTGAAATTATAGACAGTGTTCTGAATGCTGATAAAACACAGTAAGTGATGGAGATGAAACAGATGTAGCTGAAAGGCTTTCCATTGACAAATTAATTGAGTTGGTGAGAGAATTAATCAAAGGGCTAGAGCAACGTAACCTTCGTTACGAAACAAGAACTAATGAGTTTTCATTTGATGCTTGAAAAGTCACACAGGGAAAGATCAAAACACATGAAGCAGCTTCGCTTGGGTGAATGTTTAAAAAGATGGCCAAGAAGAATGTGTATCACAGCAGTAGGCCTACTGGTACATTTGTAAATCATGTGGTTTCAACTTTAAGTAACCGGATGACCCACCTGCAACATCAGAAATCCAAGATGAAACAATCAACTACGAAACAGACAGTAATCCTGACAGCCCCCAACTTCCAGACCTTTGTGATTAGCTTTACAGTTCCAGTAAAATTCTAAATTTGCCACTTTGGGTAGCAGTATTACAGCAGCATTCTTTGTATATACAGTAATAAATAAATTTACATTTAATTTTTGTTTAATAATCTTGTTTAGATAATAATCCTGTTTCACTGACACAGGTACCTGTACAGGCAGAGTACCTAGCACAGTATTAATAAACTTGTACCAGTTAAACTAATGTACAGACACCCGTATTTCATTTAATTATTTCATTTACATTTAACGTTTGTTTAATTTACGTTTCTAGCAGTCAATGGTGCTTTAGAGACACGGAAGGTGTATAATTAGTGGTTTGGGGGTGTGTTGATGAATTATCATTCCGTGACCACGGCTGGTCCGGCAGAACGGTTAAACCGGCAAGGCTTTGGAACCAAGGGTGCCGGAAAATCGGTGGTGTACCTGTACTGCCATAAGCATGACTGTAAAACGTCTCACTGTCGCGATTGTTTAACTGTAAAAATAGATACAAAATATCAGGTTACAATGGATAACTTAATCGTAATCTCCGATGACCAGATATGTCAGGTTTACAAGGGTTGCTCAGTTATATTCACCGATAACCAGTAGCGTTAGCTTTTTAGGGGCAACTCAAGTTATATTCTCCGATAACCAGCTTTGTAAGGTTTTAAGGCGTAACGGATTTATAACCTCAATAAAACAGATATGTCAGCTTTTAAGATATAACTCGGTTTTAATCTCCAATAACCAGATCTGTCACATTTTAAGGAGTAACGCATTTATGATGATTTCCTATGAACTGCTTTGTCAGGTTTTAAGGAGTAATTCAGTCATAATATTGGATGAACAGACATGTCAGGTTTTTAAGGAGTAACTCAGTTATACAGCGAGTGAAGCAATTTAGAACAAATTATCTCCCACCCTACCCATATACCTGATCGCTATGACCATTCTCCTAATATTCTGGATTTGTTTTTCACTTC
>JAYMFT010063230.1:0-14833 GCA_038088735.1 Panulirus argus | reverse complement strand
TATATATATATATATATATATATATATATATATATATATATATATATATATATATATATATATATATATAATTAATCTAACTAATATATCAAGAAAGCCCCTCAAAAAATTTACAAAAATGAACATACAATAGAAGACCTTTAAGTTTATCAAGCACAGTTTAACATTATATGAAGAAATCCTTTTGGTATGTTATAAATCATAAGTGACATGCATGAATCTCAGACACCATTAATCAAAGAAATTGATTATTCAAATTAGCTGAATGAAAAATCATCAGAAATCAAATAATGTAAACTTAACACAATAAATAAAATGTTAATGTTCTGCTACTCTGTTTGTTCCTATCACTACCAAATCTATCTTTTTACTCATACTGTGGTAATTTCAACTTCCACATCATTCTTACTCCATTGTACTGCAACAAAGATATAAAAGAAGAAAAAGGGGGAGAGATAGATACTTAGAGAGAGGGGGGGGGGGGGGGGATGGAAAGAGAGAAAGGACAGAAATAGAAAAGACTAAGATAAAGAGGAAAAGACTGAAAAAATATGAGTTCATCCTCCAAGCCTATTCCCTTTGCTATTTGTTGACGTTAGTTTTCTATGTTTATCATTTACTTAATTCTTTTATTTAATTTTACAGGAAAGTAATAGAACTGTTAAAGCTACCTGGTGATACACATGCATTCATTTAGGCAGTATACCTCCATCTTTCTCCTTTTTCTCATTTCTTTTTATAAGACAAACAAACAGAAAACAAGAAACAAAAATAATGTGTATACACAAGGCTAAGACATGGTAAAGAATGTATAAAATGTCAAGAAACAAGAAAACAAGAGTGTAAAACTCTCCCTTTAAGATACAAAATAGTAATCAGCTAGTTAACTCCCTCACTGTACAGTACAAATACATAACTACACAGACACACAATCACAAGCAAGCTATTGATATCATATCAACGCCAAAAGTAGAATATGCTTCTCAGGTTGGTCATCACACCTCAAGAAGCACAAAGAACTCACAGAGAAGGTCCAGAGGAGGGCAACACAGACAGTACCAAATTAAGAGAGCTAAGCAACAGGGAAAAATTGGAGGTTTTAAAAAATTTACCCATGTTGGTAAGAAAAAAGACTGCATGAAAACCTGTTCATAATCTTTAGGTTTCTGAAAGAGATCAACGAAGTGGACAGTGGACAGTTCTTTGATAGATGTAGAGATAGAGCGATCAGAAGACTTAAAATGAAATTAAGTAACATACTTGTAAATAAGGATGTACAGAAGTACTTTTGTAGTATAAAAATGGTGGATGAATAGAACAGATTGACAAAGGACATGGTTAATGTAGACTGCTTACATAAATTCATGAGGTTATATGATAGCAGAGAATGTTTGAGAGATTTATAGTTCTTCAAGAAATGCAGGGGCAGATCAGTGTGAGAACATAACATGTAATTATGCAGGAAACTTGTTAACAAAGATGTGAAGAAGTACTTTTATAGTGTAAGAGTGGGACATGAATGAAATTAAATGAAAAAAGACATAATAAATTCTAACAGCATACACAAATTTAAAATGTTGTACAATAGAAGAGAATGTACAAGAGAGGGGGCCCCATGAGTGGAAACCCCCTCTCCAGTACAGTACAGATAGGTAATTACACCCATGTGGTATACTCGTATTCATTCCATATCATAACATACTCTCTAAGTGACACAAAACACTGGACAATATTTATCTCACCTCTTTAGTCTAAGCTGAATTTTCCTGATGTGAGAAGTTATCACTAGCCCTGCCTAGTGCCAAAATCTTGCCATAAGTAAAGTTCAGGAGAGGGGACCCATGAGTGTAGAACCCTCTTCCTATACTGTACACCTAGATGATTACAGACACAGAGTACCGAGCTTAAGGGAAAGATTAGAGGCCTTCAAGAAAAGACAGTGAACAGCTCTTTGAAAGCTACAAGGGTAGAGCAACCAGAGAAAATAATATGAATTTAAGCAGAAACTTGTAAGTAAGATGTGGAAAAGTACTTCTATAATATGAGGGTAGTGGATGAATGAAATTAATTGAATTATGAGGTTGTATGAACAAAATATAATAATTTAAAAAGATGTATGATGGAAGAGAAAGTTCAGGTTATGATTGTAACATTCTTTCCTTGTACAGTAAAAATGGGTAGTTACACACACACACAAAAACATGTTTTGGAAGAGAGAAGAAAGAGGGGTGACCTCATCACAAACTTTTAATTTTTAAAATAGACTAATGTGGACAGAGAGCAGTTCTTTGTCAGATGTAAGGAAAGAGTAACCAGAGAATATAACATGAAATTAATCAAGAAACTTGTTAACACAGATGGAAGAAAGTACTTTCTTTATAAGAGTGATGGATGAGAAAGTTCAGGTTATGATTGTAACTTTCTTTCCTTGTACAGTAAAAATGGGTAGTTAAACACACACAAAAAAACATGTTTTGGAAGAGAGAAGAAAGAGGGGTGACCTCATCACAAACTTTTAATCTTTAAAATAGACTAATGTGGACAGGGAGCAGTTCTTTGTCAGACATAAGGAGAGTAACCAGAGAATATAACATGAAATTAATCAAGAAACTTGTTAACACAGATGGAAGAAAGTACTTTATAAGAGTGATGGATGAATGGAAAAAAATGAGTGAGGGCATGGTTAATGCAGACGCATACATAAATTTAATGTTCAAGAGATCGGGCCCCACAAGAGTAAAACTCTCTCCCTGTACAGTACACACATGTAATTACACACATACACACACATTGTACAAGCAGCTAATTACACACAAACATGCCACCAGAGAACAAAGGCTAGTAAGGGGTGACTAAATGACAACCTTCAAGTTTCTAATTAAGTTTGATGTCAACAATTAGTGATGAAATTAGTGTTAAAAGTATAAGATATACAGAAGTTTAAAATCTTATATGAAAGTAGAAAAAGTCCAAGAGATGTGGCACTCTGAGTGTAGACCTCCCTCCCCATACTTTATAAATATAAGAATAGGTAACTACACACACCTGCTACTCCCACCATGAGTGATTAGAAAGAAGTAATTTGCTTCAGATATTCAAGAGACTTGCTGTGCCTGAGGCCTTTGAGATACCCTGATTGGAAGTGATTTTCGGTCAATATCTATTCAAGGGTAATTTTAGGTTCATAAGGTAAAGCATTAAGTCAGGCAACCACAGCCAGATTGGGAAAGAATGCATGGGTGGAACACTTTGTAAAAGGCAGCCTAAAGTAGATTATTAAAATAAGGCATGGGAATGGATGTTTGGCAAGTCTGTGAAAACTGTGGTCTTTTAATGTAGACATAGTCTAGTATAACCCTTGCTTCTGAATGCAATGAGTTGATCAGACATAGTCTAGTATAACCCTTGCTTCTGAATGCAATGAGTTGATCACTGTTTCTGGGAAATAATGTATTGTGGTAGTTACATAGCTTAAGCAACTGTAAATATCATATCCCTAACAAACTGACAGCTCCATCACTGTCCCATTCGTTCTCATCAGGTCAACTTCAAATGTTCACTTTTTCACATTCCCTAGATTTCCACAGAATTAGCACAGTTGCTTAAATATAATATAACCATTTCAGTATATTATGTCAAACAATATTCCAACTTTTACTTCAAAACTGATCCAGCACTTTAATAATTCACATCTTCAACAGTCGTCACTTTTCATCTCAGTTTTGCCAGACACCTAAAACACTTTCAGTAAAGCTGCAAAATTTTCTTAACCATGACCCTACATTATACCTTTTAGAGTAAGTCAATACTGTGCATGTCACATTCTTCACAATTACAACATTTTCTAGAAAATTGTCCATGTACCTGTCTATAAGTAAAGAATAGACAAAGCATCATACACCTCGGCAGAGAGTGATTCAGAATGTTTTCTCCATTTCACTGATCTCGCAGTTAGAGTGTATTTATAGCTAATTTGAAATTGCAACTAACTAGTATCAGATTGGTAAGAATTTATGTTACAACAACGAAAATTTTGAAAATCATCAAAGTCTTTTCTTAACCCTTTTGCTGCATCAATTGGATATATCTGATTTCACATTCATTTCCATTAATGACAAAAATCAGATTTACCATGGCTTCAGAAATATTCCCATCTACTACCTTCCACACCTCCATGTGCATTGTCATGTGTGAGTAACACTGCCTCAGTGTTGTAAAAAGATGTCCAGCTGACCAACCTTTTTATAAGTCACTCTAACTTGTTATGTTCTTGAGTTGATATTATTAACAGAGAATGTTACCTGTTATACCTTACACATTTATTCAGCATTGTGATATATGACTATAATACAGAAGTTTTGTAATAAGCCACTAAAATGCCTTTCATATCTGTTTATAGTTTTAGCATTCATGTTCCTGTGTTCAGAGTCCATACATACAGTGTTTGAGCACGGACTGTTGTTTGTAGGCAAGTTATAAATCTTGCATTAAATCTTGTGATATTTATAAGCATCTTCTATGTCCCTTGGTAGGCATGTATGTGCCAGAAGTTTTGAAGGGCTACCTTCTGTAAGCAGTACAGTATGTAGCATTTGTTTAAATCTGATCACTTGACTGATTACAGAGTAAGTGAGCAGCCAGTTAACTCATATTTTCTTTAAACTCCAGTTTTGAGTGTAATACTATTGATTAATGAGTGAACTGTCTATTAACTAATATGTAACTAGTATTCTTTGTATTCCCTTCTATGCTGATACAGGCCAGATAGTAGAGAATAAGCTACTTAAAAGTGTTTGTATATTCATGTTCATGATTTCCAAAATGCTTTATTTTTACTATACCAATCATGAATGGCAAGAGGATGAGGGATGCAAAGATCCAGAAATTGAAACCATTTTGGCAGGATCTGAGAGTGGAAGTGAGACTGAGGGTGTCAATAATCCTGATCATGATACCTCAGAGGTACATTTGGGTGATGACTAGGAGGAAACACCTGACCCAATTCCATCAACCAGCTCAAGTACACAGTTCCTGTTCTTAAACAGTGTAAGACTGCCTCTAATAGCTTTCCTCCCTCACAATATATTCAGAGCACCTTCCTCACAGCATCTCTACCAACTCTATCATATCTTCTTTCCAGTTCCATGAATGTCACAAACAAATCCTGTTTTTTTTCAGTACTTCTCACCCACATTCTTCAAAGCAAACATCTGATCTACACTTCCTCTACCACTCCTGAGACCACTTTGTTCCTTCTTAATGCGCACACACACACACACATACACACACACCTTGCCTTTATATTCCTACCACAGGATGCCCTTCTGTGGGGCTCCTGCAGCTGAGCAGGATCACAGGCCCAGAGGTATGGTGATAAGTGAATATCTTTACGAGGCAAGCCTTGGACAAATAAGGAGTCTGTGGAAGGTCCTCTGACATAGTGAATCAGTGTTTGTAATGCCGCAGTGATGGGTGGTATACAGAATGCAAACAAGAAAGAGTAATTTGTATGTGCCTAGGGAGAGTAGTTGTCCATTAAGCAGAATTCTATGGAACCAAACCTGTTTTCCCCTAAACTACAATAATATAATTTGAAGTGTTCCCACAGAAGAAAACAGTCAGACCCAAGACATCAAAAAACTTGCTTAAGAATGCAGAAAACCTTTCTCATAACACCTGTTTAATACAGATTTGATTTGTTCTTATGAAATGATAACAATAATAGAGAAAAAAGGTATACAAATAAAGAGTAACAGCAATATTCTGTACAAGTCCATCAAAGTATTACATGAGGGAATCATAACTCAAATTATTCAAAAGAAATTAATCTATACTAAGTAAAAACAGCCACTAAAGTTTATAAATTGTTTTAGTACAGTACAGCTATAAAATGTGAGCATCACCCAGAAGAAAAAGTTGCTCTGTCAGAAATATCTAGTGCCAGAATCTTGGACCACATAATAGTGATTACCTTGTAGATACTACAATCACAATATAATCCTGAATAATTCCTCTTTAAAGATATAAATTGCTTATGGAACAGTCAGAAGTACATACATATTCTGCAACAGATAACACTGATCTTATGAATGGAAAGGAATATTAGTGTGTGTTTACCCATACAGTATTGGTATCATCATTATCAAAAAGCCAAAAGATAACTCATAATTACCAAAGAATGGCTATGAAGGCAGACAATGAATAAGATGCCTACTGTTTCAGATGAAATGCATATTCAAGAGAAACTTAAAGAATATTCAAACATTCGCAGATCAGAATGTGTTTACTACCACTATGTATAGTGCATTTTCCAATTGCACTGATTTGTACAAAACATATATTATTAGTTACAACTTGAAGAGGTTTTACCTGTATTTCTTTAGACATCCCTGAAATTGCTCTGATAAAAAATTACTCTTACCAAAGAAACAGTATGTAGTTGAAGGAAAAATGACTGAGGATATATGTTGAAAACTATTTCATGAACTTTTACTTTTGTTTTCCTTTTTTCTTTTTAATTCCTGAGATGGTGCAGAAAACTACTCATTTGCTTAAGAGAGGGAGGGAGGGAGAGATAGAGAGAAATAGTCACAATGCATTCATTCACAACCCAACGATTTTTCACTTATCACCCTGTAATACGCTATCACCTCATTAGGAACCTATATAAACTAAATATGCTGCACTAACATTCAATTGCTTATTCAATATGTACTGATGATGGAAAAAATAAATTTTTTTATGAAAGATATGAGATTTTACTACCCTATCATAGATCTAAATGTATCTAGGTAGCTGGATGCACACACTGTACTGCTGTTGGTTCCAAAAGAACTGTAATGAGGCAAGAAAGTAGTAGTCACATACTCTAGATTTAGATAACTCACTTTAGCACAAGACAAGTTTTCTGAAACCTTCATGCAACTTAAAAAAATAATCTATGATTAGATCAATTGCCAAAATATAATTTGGACAAACAACAGTTTGCCATAAATCACTAAAACAAATTATAAATAGAGTCAGGTAACAAAATATGAACATCCAAAATTCATGTGGATAAATGATTTACAATATCTTACATGCTTAGAATACAAAAACAAAATTAATGAGCACTTGTGAATTATGAAAGCCCAAGTCCCAGGTTATCATGTTAGGCTCAGAATCAATAAAAAAAGATGCAGTTTACACGTACTGAAAACTTTTCACATGTATCAAATGTTATTGGATACTTTTCTCATGTCAAGCCACCTAGGCTTAAACTAGTAATAAAACTTTTTCATGTATAAATGGTAATTTCCCCAAGAAACACCAGAATTTCTTTCATATATAATCTGTAAGATTGGGTAAAAATAGCACACAGCTCTTCAGCAAAGTACAAGCATCACATTTCACCTTAGCTTACAATGAGAATGAAAGAACAAGGCATTAGGCAACACAGCACTGACCATACTGACTTGTTCCTTAAAAGTCTTAACTACGCATACTTCAGTGCTCTTAACCCAACTGTATCATAAAAAGGATAGCAACCAGTACAATTCCTTGTATCATCCAAAAGTCAGAAGGAGATATCTATTAGTACTAAATGTATTATTCACAAGCTAATTTAGAGTCAAATGAAGAGAGAGCGATGCCAAAGGCCTGAAGAGCACACATTGGGTATCGGTAGTCCATGGTAAATACATCTTCTGCTACTCGACCAAACTGCATTATGATGTAATCCACTGTAAAAAAAAAGATAAACATTACTGATTATGATTGTAATTTACTAGGATGACTTATGCCTGACTGTAATGATTACCGGATGACTTATGCCTGACCATAATGATTAGCCAAAGATTGCCTCTCAACTCACGTGGTAACATGAGACTAGGCCGAGCCATACAGAATTTACACTATGTGATTATGTTGTTGAAAGGGAAGTACTGGATTGTTAAATCAAGATTCAAGGAAGTTAGTAGTGGAGAAAAAGAAAGTTTGGAAGAAAACAGTGAAATGGAGGGTAAAGAGAATACAGTGATAAACAGAACAGTTAAAATATGGTGCATATAAGTGCATGGAAAGAAAATGAAGATTTTGCAAGAAATTAGAGGAGAATAACATGCTACTTTCAAAGAAGGTAAATGGATTAAGAAGAGGAATTTATGCTAGCAGCGAATCTACCAGAGAAGTTTAGAAGACTGCTTGTGGCAAGACATTGTTATATAAGAAAGGAAGAAAGTACTTTAAAGAACTGACTGGACATGATAAAAGAGACATGGCTGCAGGTATAATAGTTTTAGAGGTAAACTGAGAATTGAACTTGTATAGGGACAAGAAAGTAACACAAATGAGAACAGAAGCTGATATCACTTGATGATCTCTAAAGAAACAGGGTCAATATCAATTGGTGCTCTAACATTTCCTGGCTTTATTTAAATATCCAGCTGACATATTATACTACTAGTAACCTATAGAGATGCCTTGTGGAATGTCTTAAGAATATACAGTGTGGGAAGAAAGCTGCCAGAAGTAGTGAGAAGCTTTTTTTTTATCAGAACAGAGGAAGTAAAGTGTTTTAGATATTTGGGAGTGGACAATGCAGTGATTGGAACCAGGAAAGTGGAAGTGAATTTATTGAAATGTAAGGGGTAAAGGTTCTGGGACCATATAATAATGTGTGGAAATGGGTGTGATTGAAGGTATAGTAGTCCCAACAATAGTATGTGGATGCAAGGCAAGGGGTATAGATGAGGCTGTGCAGAGGAGAATGAATGTGTTGGAAGTGAAATGTCTGATGACAATATAAGCTGTGAGGTGGTTTGAGCAAATAAGTAATAAATGGGTAAGAGAGAGATGTAGTAAATATGACAGTGTGGTTGTAAGACCTGAGAAGCATGTGCTGAAATGGCTTAGATATATGGATAAAATGAGTGAGGAAAAGTTGTCAGAAGTGGAGGGAACAAGGAGAATAGGGAGACCAAATTGGAAATAGAAGAATGGAGCGAACGAGATTTTAAGCAACTGGGGCCTGAACATGCAGGAGGTTGAAAGGTGTACACAGGATAGAGTGAACTGAAACGAGGATGAAAGACGTGCCCAGGATATAGTGAATTGGAAAGATCTCGTATACAGTGTTCAACATGCTGTCACTGGACTGTAACAATGCCTGTGAAGCAGCTGGGATAAACCATGGAAAGGTCTGTGTAGCCTAATTGTGTATAGGGAGCTGTGGTTTTGGTGTATTACACATGACAGCTAGAGAATCGATATGAGCAAATGTGGTCTTTTTTTGTTTGTTCCTGGCCCTACCTTGCTAACATGGGAAAAGGTGATGAAATACTTAAAAAAGAAATATATATCACTTAATACCAACATTGCCTATCTATGAAATAATAGTACAATATGAAAACAAAGAAAGAAATGTCATGTCCACATCTTTGTTATCAGGAGTTTCAATTCCTGGGCCATTTAGGTGCTGTCTTAACCAAGATTATGCCAGCAAAAAGTTAATGATATAACTTTCTGTGATTTTTCTGTTACCTTTGAATGGTTATAATTTATCTGTCACTTCATTAGGTATTTTTTCTTTTCTTTATTTCTAGTGCACTCTGTGATGGAATTTCTGGGTCGTGCCAGCCACTTACGGGTTAATGAATGAAAAAGCTAGGGTTTAGATCAGGTGGTCAGTGAGACTTTGAAGAATGGAAGTAAAACTGCTGTCGAATGGCTTCGGAAGGGATATAAGGAAGCATCAAAAAATGGTCATGGGCCTGATGACTAAAGCAAGGTAATAACTGTTCCACTGTTCACTATAAATATAAAAGGATCAGAGGTGACAAGAAATATGCAGGAATACATATGCCAAGTATAAATGGCAATATTTACAGAGATGTGATATTATGTCAGTAGGGTCAGCAAAGCCTTTGTAGGTGGAGAATAACCTGGATTCAGAAAAGAAAGAAGGTATGTAGAAAAAGTCTTGGCACTTAGGAGTTATCCAAGGAATTTCTTGAGGATGAAAGAGAGCAAATGCAACATTTCTGGGTTTAGGACAGCTTATGACAAGTAGATAACTACCAGAAGCTCTCAGTTTCTGGACTAATTCCTTAGCAAGAATCTAACTTGCAACTGTTGGTCAAACTCTGTGTTGAAGTGGGATATAATGTGTATAAATTTGTCTAGTAATAATGGCATATGATGGTGAGACACTGTAGAATATTGGGTCTTTGCTATCAGTACTCTAGTATTAAATGAACTGTATCTACTTATATTATTTGCATTAACTAGTAAAAAGAATGAGAAAATATTTTGGAAACTTACTGTTTTAATAAAAGTAAAATTCAAATGAAATTTATGATATGCATACGCATAAGTGTATTTTAGGGTGAAAGAATCCTCCACTCCTGTGGTTAATTACATTAAAAAAATCAATAAAATACTATAGCATTCTATCATTGTAATACTTACTTCAAGTAAGTAATTTCTATCAAATAATGAACAAAATTTATTACTTAAATAAGTCTCTTTAGGAAATCCTACTGAATTATGTAATATATGAGAACTAACCATCACTTTCGTGGACAATTTGAAAATTTTTTACAGAGGCCTGAGTTACACGGCCATGGAAGTTTAGGACGTAACTTTGTGTATCATCATTCCATACAGGCGTTTTGTTACACAGCTCAATCAACTGGTCCATGTTCTTAGTCTTCCATCGCTCTGAAAGAAATGTAGTAGGTGTACTTCTTGAGAGTAATCATTTATGGAGTTTTGCTCCATGAGCAGCACTGTCAGGCATTTATTTTTCCACACTTCCCCATGGCTTTATTGATATTTCATTAGTCTTACTAACATTTATATTCTTTTTAGTCTTTAATCTCCAAAATTTACCTTTATGATCAAGCAAAGTTCAAGTCAGTCATTTAAAAAAGATTTTGTCTACAATATCCTGTTTTCTTAAATGCACTGTTAGCAAGCCAGAAACTATCATCTAAGAATTATTAAGGAGACATCATCTTTGTTTTACTATTAAGATTTAATGATAAAGATTTAAATTCTTGAATACATAATCTTGCTCTTTCTGTTTCACATTCATTTTTACTGCCACTCATTGGACAGTGACAGTTTTGACTAGTTGTAGGAAAAATACAAGTGCCACTCTTAACTTACCTATGAGACTATCATGTTCTACACTTGCACGGAATTCTACTCTTTGGTGTTCTGCAGTCATCCCTGGGAGTATCACAGTCATCTTCCTTGGGCCTTTGAACCCTAAAACATTGGTTTCCTGCAATATATGGAAATATTCAATTTCTTGTTTATGTATGGGGACACACTGCTGTTTAGAAAAATATAAAAATATGGCAGGCATTTAACAGGGAATTAATGTGCTTTACTATACTACATCACATACTTAAAAGATGTAATACAAATATTTTCAAGTTTATTACACTACAAACTTTGCAGAGATAAAACACTATAACTACTGTTAAAGTACTACTCTGCATCACCATACTGTTATTCAGTGGCAAATCACAAAATTTTGGGAGTAGGATGTAAAGTTCAGCCAACTAAGGTTCCATTCTGCTTTGTACTCTGTGCAGAATTTCATTTATAGTTTTGCTGCTTTTGCAAAATCTTTCTAGATCAAAGTATCTTGTGATATTTTGTGCCATGCAAAATCATGTGCGTTAGAAACAAAGATTTGAGTCAAGAATGAACTTCAGTGAGAAACAACTTTTTAAGAAATCTGAAACTGGTGGAAGTTTGAAAATTCTGAAGCTGATGAGATGCCATTCACCCTCAAGGTGAAGTTAGATACCTAAAAATATATGCTGTAAAATATGTGCAATAACGTGGGGAAAATTAGTGCACATACTCTCGAACAAAGTGATTTAGTTAAAAAGCAGATTATAGTGATATGTGCGAGTACAGTGTTTAAATACTTTTACTGCTGTGTGAATTTGTGCAGCTTTCTTAGCACAATGTGCACCTATCAATGATGTTCTTTTAGTATCTTGATTTACTATACAATGAGAGTGATATGGCACATCAGATAAGGCCTAGTTAGTGAAAAAATAAACTTGTGCACTGTAATCTAAAGCCATGTTTGTACCACTACAGGATTTATTAGTTTTTTTACTTTACCAATACTTTTTCTGAACGCCTTTACTTTTGTGTTTACTTCTCTGTCTTTTTAGCATATAAAATATACAGCAAATAATGAGCCAGCACTTCATTGGTTGTCAACTTGTACTCTCTTGACCCATATAGAAGTCTTTTCTTTCTGCCTCACTCACACGTGGATAGCTGGTATTCTGTCCAAAACATACAATCTCTCCTCGTCACACATAACACTTGACCCATAAAACACATTCTTCATAACTAGATTTTCCTGTGGTGGGTGCTAAGCACTCGCCCTGCCTTTTGGCAAAATGGTAGGAGCAATGTATAAAAATAGTAGGTAAGAACATTAGACAGGAGTGTTAGGAAGAAACATCGGGTAGAAGCAGTTGGTAACATTAGGTGGGAGCATTATGTAGTAGTAGGTTGGAACATTAAGCATGCACTTTAGGTAGAATCAGTCGGTAGGAACATCCGGAAGGAGCCTCTGAAAACAGTGAACTCGAGTTACCCTCTACCAGTGGCCGGATAAGGGTAGGGCACTAAAGGCTAAGAATCGGCAATGGAGAGAGCTTCCAAAGGGAATGGGCATCAGAGATATTGACAGATAGACTGATAGATAGGAACTAGTAAACATATTCTCTTTAATTAGGGAAACACTTCCAGAATGGGTTACCCCATGTTACTACAACTCATAAGAAATGTAGTGTGTAATCATATCATCAAATAATATATCATAAGTCCCAAAGAAATGGATGGCAATTTGTTACTCTGCGTATCTTCACTTAACAGAAAGTTGAATTACGAAGCTCAAATAATTACTAAAAAAGCTAATAACAAAAGCAATACTAAAACACTACATAGTATCACTAAAATTACCACAAAAGCTAAGTGGAAGTTCTGCTTACATAAATTACAGCAGCCAGCTCCTGTCTTGAGCTGGGTTTTTCTGTGGTTGTGGTAGAAGAGAGAGCCTTCTTGCGACCCTCACCCCCATCAAATATAGTAAACTGTGTTCCTAATAAATTGGATCGCAGTTTACCACAAAAAGATTCTCCTCCCCGTGAAAGGTCTGTTGGATCCGCTGAGATTAAGTAGTTAGATGTGGTTGACTTCTTGCGTTTTCGTCCCGCCAGCAGGAATACCTGTTCAAATAGTTGGTCTTAAGTTTGCTTGCATGACTAACATCTATTAGGTATTTTCTTCGTACATGACAGAAGAAAGTAGAACACAAAGTAGATTCCCTTTTTTCATTTTTTTTTTTGTTTTCAGTGTTTACAGGAAATATTTGTGATGTGGAACTTAAGAATACGTATATGGAATGAATTACTTCTAATAATATAAGAAAGTTCATATCTTGGATGATATAAACATTTGCAATCAAATGCATTTACTTATTCTAAGAACATCATACCAAAGAATGGAAGGAAGCAGTGAAGGAGTTCTGGGGTATTTGGGCCTGGGCATTCAGGAGGGTAACATGCATGCATTAGTTAGAATGAAGTCGATTGATTTGGCACTTGGGTTGTTGTCAGTGGGCTGAACCAGGGCATATGAAGACATACCATAAAGTGGTATGTGGTGCTGTGTTGGGGAAGGTGGACTCTGGTTCCAGTGCAATATACATGACGGCTAGATGTGTGCAAGTGAGCCTATGATTATGAAAATATCTCATAATTCTTCCCCTAGTCGATTGATACCCAGTAAAAACGAAATAAATCATCAGAAAATATTTTAAAATTGTAATCATTTTACGACTTAATTACAGGTCATCAAGACCGCCTAAAAATACTTCAAACACAGGTTCGTATTGTGCGTGAAAAATAGCCCTTTTATTGATATTCTGATACAAATCTATTTCTTTGAAAAAAGAAAATACCAAAAATTGCAGGTAATAGATCATGGAATTTTTTAGCCCAAAAATCTTTTTGTTTCATAATATACATACAACATAATCAAAAGCTTCTGTATATGAAATAATGTTGGGAAATACATCATAATGCTTTTTCTAACCAATAGATACGAAGGAAATCATCAGAAAATGTTTTACAATTGTAATTAGTTTACGACTTCATTACAGGTCATATAAGACCATTTGACAATATTTCAACTCCTGATTCTTATTCAGCATGAAAAGTAGTCGTTGGATTGAGGTTGTACGCAAATCTATTTCCCTCAAAAAGTTACCAAAAATTGCAGGTAACAGTTCAGGGTATTTTTTTATCCCAAAAAAAACTTTTGTTTCAGATTCTAAATATAGCATAATCAAACACTTCTATACATAAAATTATCAGAAAATATCTCATAATGCTTCCCATTGCCGACAGATATCTAGTCAATACGACGCAAATCATCAGAAAAAGCTTTTAAACATTAATTATCTATTGGCGTAATTTCAAGTCATAAGGAAAACTAAACGTTATTTCAACTCCAGATTCTTATTCAGCATGAAAAATAGTGCTTGTAAGAGATTTTGACGCAAATTTATTTCATTTTTTTTAAATGCCAAAAATCAAAGATAATAGATTAAGGTAGTTTACTTTTTTAACCAAAAAACTTATTCTTTCAAAATTGATATATAATATAATCAAACGCTTCTATACATGAAATAATCATAAAAAATATTTCATAATGCTTCCCATAGCAAATAATTAAAACGGCGAGCAGCACATCTCGCCGCACCACCACGCGACCCACCACCGGGACACCACTACTCCCCACCTGCGGGCTG
>JAYMFT010063219.1:0-14834 GCA_038088735.1 Panulirus argus | reverse complement strand
ATATAATATATGAACGTGTGTGTGTGTGTGTGTGTGTGTTTAGCTTAAAACAAAAGGTCATTCTGCTATATAAATATTACACACTTAAATCATGGGCAAATCAGGGTGGTAGCTCCTTGTCTCCCCTACAAGATTATGCCAGTCATGCAAGACCACTGTCGTACTTAACTGTGACGTTACTGATTCAAACCCTCGCCTGCCACGTCTACCTCTCCACCCCAATCTGTTTTCAGATGATTGTTTATAAGTCTGTGTCGCTCTCATTTTGGACAAATTTTAGGTGATAAATGTTTTAAAATGAAAGGGAAAAGTCGTCATCGAGGATGGGCCTTCAGTACAGCATAGAAAAAAGCTAGAGATATAAAAAAAAAAAGACGGGGAGAACAAAAGAATAATGCGGTAGTTTTTGACATAATGGAAAACCTGACTCTTAAAAATTCGGGTCTTAGATATTAAGGCAGATATGAGATGGCAAAAAGTTCCAAAGCTGTTCATGTAATCTTTCGACCCTCGAACTATGACACCGATGAGTCCCCCAGCCGAAATCTATGTTTACGGTCAAACAGAAGTCACGCAGAGACCAGGTGGTATCACAATTGCTAAGCGATGAGTTCATGAATGAAATTTGCGTTGATGCACGTGAGAATGAATGATCTGCCTAAAGGAGCGGTGTCGAATGTGTGTACTAATAGTCTGACCATTTTATACCAAATTCCTAACCTTGATTTTCTTATTAACCTGGGAAAATGAAACAAAATTTAATCTTTATACGAAAAAAAAAAATATCATGTCTTATGAATTATGGATTACAACACGTAACACAAAGCAGCTCTATCAGCAGACGAGAGTTACAACTTACATTCACAACGCTTGTACTGCTCATCAGTCTGACGTTATGATACACACTATTATATCTTGCTGAAGGTTGACGTCTACATGAGGCAAGCATCACACTACAGTGTCACGAACCAGATACTTTGATCGAGTCTACCGACTTATGGCAAGTTCTGGTCTGTCATGTTTCGCCGTCACTGACCCACCACCACACACACATGAAATACTCGCCTGACCTGCACTATGTATTTTTTTTTCACATAAAGAGCAACAACTTGTTCTGATTATGTCTCTCCTCTGCTCTATATAATCTTTAGGAAGAGTTGGGGGTCTTCTGTATTAGATTAAGTCAGTTCCTCCTGCCACTTGGCGTCATTAACACCAGCTGTGCTCTTCAGGGTTACTGTAAAAACCCAACACAGGATCTTCAAAGCAAGAACTGCAGTCTGCCAGGTAGCTTTCTGTGTGGACTCTCTCCTCCACTGTCTTTCCTGTGGCGGCCTTCCTGACTGACAGACAGTGGGGAGGACAATATCTACTGCAGACAGTGTGGAGAAAATATTAACCCCAGACAGAAGGGAGACAATACCGACAACAGACAGTGGGGGAGACAGTATCTACTCTGGACAGTTGGGAAGACAGCATGTTCTCCAGACAGTGGAGGAGACAATACCTAGACCGCGCAATACTCGGCATGTTGCTGTGTCGTATGATTATTGTGTGGCCATCGGCAACTCAAGGATGGGCCGTTTTGATACCTGCTTCTTTCCCTACACGTCGAAGCTTTGGAACTCTCTACCTTCCTTGTCTTTCCCAATAACTATGACCTTGCACATTTCAAAAGACAGGTCTTTCACTTCCTCCAAAATTCGTAAATACTTTCCCTTGTCTTCTCTTTTTTCCTTTTCTTAATTCTCTCTATATTTCAATAAAGGCCGGGCCTCGATGTGGACTTCTGTCTGTGACTGGAGCCTTCAACGTAAAAAGAAAGAAAAAGACAGTGGCGAAGACAATATCTACCCCAGACAGTGGGGTTGACGGTATCCTCTGGCCTCACCACCACTTCAGTCACAAAAAAACTTCTAACAGAAAACGGTGTATCACTTCAGGTGTTGTATCTCAACAGACAGCCATTCTAATTCCCATGAACTTCTCTCTCTCCGTTGTTTCCAGCGCATTGTCTTCTTAGGTTCATCCCCAGTCCCCACGGTGTATTACTAAGCTCTCTCGAAACCTCTGGTGCACCTTGGTAGAATATACATATGTAGCAATGCACCAATAAGTGTTTTCTCCCACTCTGAAGCGTATTACTGTAATTCATATACAGTCTTTCATTTAAGCAGGATTCTTAATGCCACTTGACCTTTCCGTGACCCCTGTCTGACATTAGAGATGGATTTTAAGCTTGGGGGATCATGAATACGAAATCTTGCGGGACTAAGGATTATACAAATGCCAGGATCCAGTTTCTATTAGGGAAATTGTAACTGGTCACATAGCTAGTCGAATATTTTCACATCACCGGGAGACTTTATTTTGAGGCGTTCATCTGGTCAAACCAGGTCAGACCTCGTTAGGAAGCCTCCAAGTAAGCCACTACTTCTCGTACCTGGAGAATCGATCTGTCGTAATTATAAAATAGGATGACAGTAAATACATTTCAGGCAACTTGATAAAGAAAAAGTATCCGTTTTCTTTCATACTGAGTGTTACCATATCACTGGCTTCTAAATTTACTTGTTACATGTCTATAACAACCCTTTCGTGCATCGGCGGGAATAAAAGACGAAAATGTCCTTGGAATTTCCTCTCCCCGAGTGATCATTTACCCATTACTGTTATCGGCGATTAAGGCAACCATTCCAACTGAGGTACTCGTTTGCCCTAATTAAAAACTATCCCTCCCCCATTAAAGGACTTTTTAGCGGAGACTAATCAAAATCTGGAGATGAGTGAGGGAGGGGCTTCGTTCCTTCTCATCAAGGGACCAAATCAACGCGATGGGAGAAAAGAATTCTTGGTGAATGATTAGATAATTTGTATTCAATTACACAGTGGGGGGCATTGGACCAGGCGGGTCCCTCGCTGATGAGTGGCATCACATGTTT
Source organism: Panulirus argus (assembly GCA_038088735.1). Taxonomy (NCBI): domain Eukaryota; kingdom Metazoa; phylum Arthropoda; class Malacostraca; order Decapoda; family Palinuridae; genus Panulirus; species Panulirus argus. Next base: position 11,892 of record JAYMFT010063219.1, on the reverse strand, counting down.
ATAATGAGGTAGAAAATTCCCCGCGACCTGTCAGTGCCAACCACGTCCCTCCACTGTGGTAAGGGCACAGCTGTAGGCGCACAGTGCCAGGGGTACAGCTGTTGGTGTACAGTGCCAGGGGCACAGCGGCTGGCGTACAGTGCCAGGGGTACAGCGGCTGGTGTACAGTGCCAGGTGTACAGCGGCTGGTGTACAGTGCCATGGGTACGGCTGTTGGTGTACAGTGCCAGGGGTACAGTTGCTGGTGTACAGTGCCAGGGGCACAGTTGCTGGTGTACAGTGCCAGGGGTACGGCTGTTGGTGTACAGTGCCAGGGGTACGGCTGTTGGTGTACAGTGCCAGGGGTACAGCTGCTGGTGAACAATGCCAGGGGTATGGCTGTTGGTGTGCAGTGCCAGGGGTACGGTTGCTGGTGTACAGTGCCAGCCACACAGCTGATGGTGTACAGTGCTGGTGGCGCAGGTGTTGGTGGACATTAATAGTGGTGTACCTGCTGGCGTCTTGCTTAATTTCACGATACGTCATCTGGTTGTTCTCTCGCTACATTTTCGAAGATCCTGTTCACTGTCCACATCATCGACTTGGCTCAGAAAACTTAAGGGTCGTTAAATGGGTCGGGCACCCCTCACTCTTCTCTCTTCCGTGGTGGGAAATTAAGGGCCCGCGCCTCTCCCTGTAACTCAGCTTCTTTAATTTTGGTACAATCTTTGTTGTCCTCCTTTGGACCTTCTCTATAAGCTCTTTATGCTTTTTAAGGAAAAGTGACCAAACCTGAGAAGCGTATTCTAGTTTTTGGTCTTTTGTAGGTTATGAACAGCTTGCTGAGTATTTCAGTGTCATTGTCCTAAACAAGACCAAAAATAGAATTTGCTTCTCATGGCTGGTCACCGCACCCAAAGTAGCAAATAGAGCCAACAGAGAAGGTCCAGAGGAGGGTAACAATGATGATACAAGAATCTGAGAGACCTAAGTTACTGGAGAAGGCCAGAGGCCTTAGATTTGTCCAGTATGGAAGAGAGAAAAGTGAGGGGTAACCTAATCAAAACGTATAAGTTTCTAAACCATATTGATGATGTAGACAGAGAACAGTTCTTAGTAAGATTCAGGAATGAAGTAACAAATGAACGTTAACATGAAATTAAGGAATAGACTTGTAAGTATTAGAAAGTACTTTAATAGCATAAGAGCGGTGGATGAATGGAATAAACTGAATTGTGAAATTCAGAATGTCAGTGGAACGTGGAAGCTTAAAAAGTTGTGTGATAGAGGAGAAAGCTGAAGAGATGGGATCCCACGAACGTAAAACTCCCTCCCGTACAGTACAAATAGGTAATAAAGAATAAGTAATTACAGACACAGATAGACGCAGTAGCAGATGGCAGGCAACCACCGACCAGGTAGGTACAACAGCTTGGGTATCGAGCAGGTTAGTGACGTAGGTGCACTGAACCTGCGCTAAAGTGGATGTCAAATTCCCTTCCTTGGCCCATGTTGATTTTTTTTTCTTCGTGCCTCACATATACTTGGGTTCCGGGCACTGAGCCCACAAATAAATACTCTCTCCATATTACGCGTAACATTCGGCGACATTGATTTACATGGCTCTATATTCCCAGCTCTAAACTTTCATGTGGTGAGCGGTACGCGCTAGCCCTTTCTAATGGCAAGGTCTTGTAATACATAAAGTAAGATAGGGATGTGAGGGACCATGAGTGTACAACTCTCTCACTGTACTGTACAAATAGGTTGGTTTGGCTGTGTGTGTGTGTGTGTGTGTGTGTGTGTGTGTGTGTGTGTGCACAGGAATAAATACATGGCACAAATATAAAGGTAAAGAGACGGGGCAACACGAGTGTAAAACTGTCTCCCTGTTAACACACACGCAAAAAAAAAAGTCGTCCAGGAAGAGAGAAGGGTGAGGGGTGACCACGTCATCACTTTATGTTTTCAAACCAACTTAAAAGACGCAGACGATGAAGGACGCGAGGAGAGAACAGCCAGAGGCCATGGCATGAAATCAAGCGAGAAACGTGTTCAAAAAGTCGTGGAGATGCGCTATGGCAGAGCAGAAGTACTGGATGAGTGGAATGTTGAACCGGACTCTGACTCTGAATGCGAACAGCGTATGGAAGCTTAGAAAATCATATGGCAAGACAGGGAGTTCGTGAGAGACACTAAGGCCCCACGAGTGTAGAACTCCCCCACCTTCCCTCCCTATACGATGTACACACACACACACACACACGGACGCGCGCACACACACACATACACACACAAACGTAAACATACACACTGTTGGAAGGGAGGCTGGTGCAGGAGGGAAGGGAGGAAGAGTAAGATACATTACCCAGAAATTAACATTGTCACCATCAAAATATGGCTAGTGTATTGTGAGGTGGGGGGGGGGGAGGTTCCAAGTGATGGTGGTGGCGACGATGCCAAGGGTGATGTAGTGATGGTGAAGACGATCGTGAGGCTGGTGATGGTGACAGCGGTAATGATGCTGGTAGTGATGGTGATGATGGTGACCCCAGGCGATTCTCATTCCTTCTGCTTCGAAGGTTTCCGTTAAGTACAAAATGCTTGACCTCAAATACAGCACAAAACTAGCGCTGAAGAAAAAGAGAAGGGAGGAGTGAAGGAGAAGAATAATCTTGGATACTCTTTGGTGGAATAGGTACATCTCAAAGAGGGTTTAGGCAATTGCTGTTCGACAAGACCCGAGGGGACAGAGAGTTCCAGAGCTTCTCAGTACGGGGAAAGAAACAAGACATCACAACGGCCCATCCTGGAGTTGCCAACAGCCACAGGGTAATAACGGGACGCAGTGGCTTACCGAACGTTGCATGGTCTGGACAGGTCTCGATATAGCAGAAACCATAGTAATATCCACAGAAGAAGGAAAGAGAATCAACAGGTGAAGTGGGACAAGTTTGAGGCTGCATTGCAGGACTTGATAAGTAGGATTTATTTCGAATGGACTCAGTCACCTGTATACGTATGTCCAATTACAACGGTCCCAGGTGTGTGAGACGTGTTCCTTACAAAGACGGGCCGATTCTCTTTTCATATGTTATTGGGAACAAGTCCCGATCTGATATTTGCGTATCTCCCTTGTCGAGAGGCTTCAAGATTCAACATCATCTCTTCTTCCTTGTATTTCCTGCCGCGCATATATCATGCAAGACTGTTGTCCTCTCTCCGTACCTACGTATTTAATTCAAGGTCTTTCTGACTCTCGCGATCGTTTCTTTTATCATTCTTAGCAATTTGTTTATATCATCTGTTTAACTTGTGACCTAGCAATGCAGCATCATTAGCTCTTTTTTCTTTTTGTTTCTTGCGACAGTTCTCGTTATCATACCACTCATCATTTGGCTTGAAGGCACACTCCCACCCGAAATGTTCCCAAAAGTCAAGTTTTACCTTCGCTGTAACTCCCAAGTCTTTGATATTCGCTTCGCTTACAATGTTCCTCTCCGTCGGGTCTTTGTGGGAAGGCGCTGATACACTGTTAATTGCTCCAGAACTCAGTTGTTTAATTTTCTCCTCATTAAATTTTACCAGGGTCTCCTCCGCCCATTTGTTTGTAGTATGCAGGTCTCTTTGGAGATTCTTTTAATCCTTTTCATTATTCACTGTTTTATCTAATATTGTGTCATCTGCAAAATATGTGATTATGCTATCACCTCCACCCTTGTCTATATCTGATGTCATGGTGATGGACAGTATTCCAGGCTAATACTGTTCCTTCCGGAACATTCTATAATACATCATCATCGGATATGGTTCCCTTTGCCATTACCCTAAATTCATCTGTTGGTGAAAAACTTACTCCACATTCTTAGTTTTCCCTTCAAATCTTGTCTTGCCGCTTCTAGTAAAATCAGTTCACAATTTACTACGTCAAATGTTTTTTGCAAACTTCGAAAAACTGTGTCCTTTCTCCTCCCTTGTCTTAAAGTTTCATAAATGTCGTTATAATACGTAAATAACTGTGCTTGTGTACTTTTACGTGGTGTGTATAAATCCATGCCGTCCTTCGTGTATTTCTCTGTCGCTGTGTCGCGTACGTTCATTGTATTTGATATCAAACTGACTGTTCTACACTAATTTAAAATCAGCTTGGAGTTGTCATCGTGTGCACAACTTCTACACTGGATTGGTCTCTATTATGCCTTTATAACATCATGAGAGGCTTCGTGATCGTCAGCTTTGACTTTTTAAGAAATATAGCTGGAGGTCCAACTGGCCCCGGAGCTGAGTTCTCTTTAAGCTGGTCAGTTGCCTCGGTTATGCCCCTATCTAATATGTTTATGTCTATAGGACCTGCTCACCATAGTTATTACCTTTCTTTTAAGTTGAAGGCTCCAGTCACGGACAAAAGTCTACATCAAAGCCGGGCCTTGATTGAAATATAGAGAGAATTAAGAAACGGGGAAAAGAAAAAAGAGAAGGGAAAGTATTTACGAATTTTTGAGAAAGTGACAGACAATGTCTTTTCATCAACGTCTACTGTTTTTTTGTTACTGAATATTGACTTATGCTGGTTATATTTACGTTTGTCAGATTGTTCTCGGCTCTTTCCTAATTGTCGCCTGGTTAAGGAGTCCAGTCTATGATCTTATTGTTCTACTTTGTTCACGTGTGCAAATACAACTTTCCGGTTTTGTTCCGAGTTTTTAATGACTTCCTCGTTATTCAGCCTCTGATTTAATTCCATTATTTTCTCGTTATCTTACCTCAGTCTTTTTTTTCCCAAGTCCTCCTACCGTTACTTTATATACTCTATTTCTTGGCTTTTTTTTTTCTTCTAATCCTCCCTTTTACTGATTCATTGCTTCTTTTTTGTCTCTTGCTTTCTTTCTCTATGCATTGTTGCATTAAATTTCGTCTCCTGCAGAGAGGTCAGGAAAGTAAGAAAATGGTAATGTCAGTCTGTGAGCAATGTACACAAATGCAGCTGGATTAGTAACAGATAGAAAAGAGTTAAAATCTAAGGATCGCATTAGGGAATACCGTACCTGACATTGTTTTTGTGGAAACAAAAAACGCTTACTGAAGAGATAAGTTCTCACCTTTTCAGTCCAGAGGGGCACATGATAGCAAGTAGAGAAGGAAAAGACAGAGGAGGAGGAGGAGGATTGGTTCTCTTAATAAGGGGCGGCCTAGAGTGGTAGATGGCCCGTCCATACAATACAAAAGGGGAGAAGTAAGATAAAGAAGCACTTGTTATTGCAGTTCATATTATACCATCTTCCATATAATTTTAACGTTCCTGAACAAATATGTAAATGATAAGGATTGGGGAACGATCAGGATGGTACATGGAGCAGTAAAGCATGCAACTTTCGGTTAAAGTAAAGTGCTGGTAATGGGAGGATTTCATTCACTAAATAACAGACTCTGGAGCATGGATTTGCACGGTGACAGGGAGTTCTGGAGACACAAGTGCTAAGAGTGTGACCAGGTAAGTTTCTTCTACCAGCATGTTAGTGAAGGCACTAGGATGAGAGGGACTGACTGTTACTAGAGTATATCTTCACACGCTAGTAGAGACTGAAAATATCTTTATGATACGCCGATTGGAAAAAGTGATCGTGTAATGTCGAAGTTTCGTTATATTTTAAATGAGAGAGATAAAAGAGCAAAGATGAGACATGACTTGGACAGGAGATATGATCGCGGACAGGACTCAGAATTGAACAGTTTCTATGGCAACATAAATTGTGCAATGGAGACCAGTGGGAACCTGGTTATTGTGGGGCACAGTTCTGTGGAAGGCATAATAAAGGAGTAGGAAAATGGGTATCTCTAGCCTCAAATATACGTAGAGGGAAGGTTAAGAAAGAGAGAAAAATGGCTCAATAAAAAGTATTAAGATATATAAATGCTTCGAGTGTTACTGTGCAGACGATGTGCGAGGTACTCCAGTCAGTGCATCTGCAAGGCAAGGTATAGGAGAGCAAGGGACGAGTGAATCAGGATAAGAAAAGAGGAACAAATAGTTCTTGAAAAGAGTAGTGTGAAAAACTCATGAGAAAATCATAAACTTTTTCGTGAATTCATCAAGAATAAATTGTCAGTTTATGAGCAGCTAATCAGGCTAAGGGACTCAGAAGAAAGAGTTGTGGGGAATGAAGTAAGGATGTGTGACGAATTGAACGACAGGTCAATATTGTTTTCACTTCATCCCCAACACCAGTAAGACGAAATGGGTAGGAGGTCTTAGAAAACAGTGAGATGCGTGGAAAAAAGACATTAACAGAATACTAGAGGGTCTTGGCCAAAGCAATACTGTTCACGATAAGGCTGGAGAAAGGCAAAGTGCCCGAGGAGAGGGAAAAGGGCGCGTGTGTTATCTCTCTATAAGAAAAGAGACTTGAAAAAGATGCGTTGAACAGTTTATCTGACGAGCGTCGTTCGTAGGGTACTGGAAAAGATAATCAGAAAGCAAGAGGGTGACGTCCTGAAGAGAAAGAGTCACCTTAGCGAGAGACAACATGATTTTAGGGAAACAAGAAGGTCAAGTGTAATGAATTTCTTAGATTTCTATTGAGATCTTTCATCTTTTTATGTTAGCTAGGACGGCACGAGCAAGGGAATTTCCACAATCAACGCTATCTCATTAACGTTCTCTACATATATATATATATATACACTCTAGCCCAAGCTCCGTACCCAATTTTTCGACCAGCCCCAAGCTCGCTACTGAACAAAAGAGGAAGCTGTGTGGATTGTTTGTATCTGGACTGACAGAAAACTCTTGACACTGTACCGCATGGGAGGCTGATTAAAAGTATGCATCACCAGTCAGGGAAAATGGGAAGACCCCCTTCCGTGGATAGAGGATTATCCTTGCAAAAAGGGAAACAAAGGACGCATGTCAGAGGACTCGTCTCAAAATGGGTCGAGGTTGCCATGGTAGTGCCACAGGGTTCTGGTCTGGGATCATTACTCTTCCTGATTTATTTGAATGATTTGCTAGATGGTTTGGACTCCTACCCGAATATGTCTTTTTTCCACATGATGCAAAGGATATGAGGGAAATGAAAATTTGGAGGACGGACTCCGAAGTTTGTCTGATGCGATCATGAAATTCAATTCAAGTAAATGTTAAGGAATGAGGATGGGAACACAGTGGAAGAAAGCCTCATTGTGAGCATCATCTAGCAGTAAATATGCTGCAGGATTCTGTGTGTGAGAGAGACTTTGGAGCTGACATCGTCACTAACCTGTCGCCACATCAGGAGAATAGTAAAGGAGGTAAACTTTGTTGGAAAATATTACGAATAGCTTTCAAGCATATGGATGGGAAGATATTCAGCAAGTTGTCCACAACCTTCACAAGGCCAAAACGAGAATATTCTTCTCATATTTGGTCTCTACTCTTAAAGAAGTACAAAGAGCCGATACAGAGTTCCAGAGGAGGGTAACGAAGATGGCGCCAGCAATGAGAGAACTTCACTATAGGGAATTACAGAACCTTAAATCTGCCTACCATAGAGCAGTAAAGAGTGAGGGATGACCTGATCACAGTCGAAGATGACGTAAACAGTGAACAGTTCTTTGAAAGATGTAGGGAGAGAACAACCAGACGGCATAACACGGTATCAAACAAGAAACTTATTGAAAAAGATGAAAAAGAGAAGTGCTTTTACAGTATTAGAGTGATGGGATTATGGAATAAAATGAATAAGAACATGACAGATGCGGACTGCATACAAAAATTTAAAAGGTTGTATGATAGTAGAGAACGCTCAAGAGATGAGGCCCCACGAGTGTTTAACTCCCTCTCCACACAATATAGACAGGCAATTGTTCACTGCTGGAGAGCTGAGGGAGTCGCCATCCACGAATCTTTTCCTCGGGGAAGAACACCACCGGACCATCGCTCAACGAAGGACTTTATATTAGGTAATTAAGTGTAAGACCCACGAGGGACATAATTATAAAAGGCAGTCGAGCGAGAGTTTATGAAAGCCACTTAAGGAGCCATTTTACGATGCATGAGTCCCTCCTTGCTCTCGCACTCAACGTAATGAGACGCACTCGAATGTAGCGTCTGCAGCTCCTCCCTCCTCCGCCAGGATACTGACCACTGATTGGCTTTATCATGTAAACTACATGAGAATATTGACCCATCATTGCCTGCATGAGAAACACGTCCCCGAGCAATAAGATAATTGGCTCGTCTCACGGTATGACATTACGATAGATATGCGACCTGCTTTACCTGCCCCTGTTTATGTTTCCGTTATCATTCAGCTGTCCCTGTCTGTTGGCTCATCGTTAGCTACCAGAGGTAGTCTACCTTCACTAGAGGAGTCTTGGTAAGTAAGACATCGTCCACTTGACTGCCCACCACTCGTGCAATCTACCACACTTGACTCCCCTCGTATAATATTTCCTAGCAGTGCACTAACCTCACACCGCCAACCACACACCACTTACCTACCACCACTTACAATGCACCGCTCACTTTCCGCCATCCACCTCATGCCATTCAGCTTTCCACCACACACACACATACACACACCACACCCCACACACCTCGTAGCCCCCAGCATCCACCACACACCACATAGCTCCCGTCAGTCCACCATGCACCACTTAGCTTTTCTTCATCTACCACACAGAATATAGCTTCCCACTACACACCACTTAATTTCTCCACCTTCCCACTCACTCCAATCAGACCCTCATCATCCAAAACACACAATTTAACTCCCCATCCTCAAAACATAGCGCCTCACCGCCTCACCCACACCACTTTGCTCCCCACCACCCCCGTAAACAACTTAGCTCCCCGCCATCCCTGACACGCAGCTTACCTCCCTGCCAACCGATACTTACAAAACCCGAACGCACACAGCAAGAAACGCTCATTCAATACCGAACACACACACGATCTATTTTCCTACCACGCAAAACGCACCGCTTTCTTCCCAGTGCCCAATACACACCGCTTAGCTCCACACGACCTAGTACACAAGCCTTACCTCCCTACCCCACCACACACACCCTTTTATTCCAATCGCCAAACACACGCCTCTTGGCTCCCCAACACCCAGCACACACCATCCAGCTCCCAACCACCTAGCACGCACAGCCTAGCTCCCTTCACATCAAGCGCATCGCTTAGCTCCCACGTCGCCAAACACCCTCCCCCCTCCAGCTTAGCTCCCAACCACGTAACACACGCGGCTAAGCTCCCCGCCACTCAAGAGACACTCTTCTTCAAGGCTCCATGACCAGTGTGTTCGGTGTGTGTGTGTGTGTGTGTGTGTGTGTGTGTGTGTGGTGTAGGCCCTCCCTCCAGTCCGTTACCCTCCCCAGCCTCCCTCCAACACTCCACCTTTAACAGAGTATTCCAGATCCCCTCCACCAGCAATACGCTCCAGCCCTTCAACACAAGCAAGAAGGAGAGAGGTTCTCACATTCCTCCCGTATTATTTTCACCGTTTGGCAGCCTTAAAAAAAAAAAAAGCTCAAGAAACAAGCATCTGACAGGACAATAGACGGAATGATGATGATGATAATCAAACACAATCCACTATGTAATGATTCAGAAAAGAGAGGATTTATATTCCAAGCTGATTGCAGATGCTACTTGAGGAATCTTCACACACGGTTGCATCCCAAGAAAAATAAGTGTACCTTAATGTAGATCGAGTGTATTCTAACACAAAAATGGTTGCATCCTAACACAAACGTGTGTATCCTAACACAACTAGATGTGTCCTAACGTGAACAGGTGTATCTATCATAAACATGTGTATCTAACACATCACACAAACACACTAGGGACGTCATGTGACCACAATCTAATTGCTCCTTCACACCATCGTATCTTGGGGATTCCTTTAGCATTTTTCCATCTTTGTTCGAATAAAGGAATTCCTCCATCATGTTTCCATCTGTATATATAAAAGAATTCCTTCAGCATATTTCCTTCTATGTTGGCATAAAACGAAAGGTAAATAAACATTTCACAGGATATCTCATGCTAGATTTCTTTAAAGATTTTTTTACTTGCTTAAGATAACTGAGAGGAGTGCGGACAACCACTGTACTTGCTTAAGGTAATCGAGATGAGTATTGAATGAAATGTATTTGCTTTAGGTAAATGAGAGGAGCATAGTCTCCCCTGTTCTTACCTAATGTAATCGGGAGTAGCAAGTAATCAAGATTCGTACTTGACTTTGTTTGCCTAAGGTAGCTAAGGGGAGCATGAATTCCACTGCACTTGCTGAAGGTAATCGAGAGTATCAAAGACTCCAAGATACTTGCTTAAGTTAACCAAGAGGACGATGAACTCCACTGTACCTGCCTAAGGTAATCGAGGGAAAAATTATTTCAATGTACTTCCATAGGGTTATCAAGAGGAGTATAGATTAGACGTACTTGCTTAAGGTAATCCACTGTACGTGTTTAAGGTAAATGACTAGAACATGGATTAAATGTACTTGCTTAAGGTAATCCGAGAGAAGCGTGGACTTGCTGTGTTTGGCAAAGGTAACGGAAGAAAGCGTGAAATCCACTGCACCTGCTTAAGTTAAGGTAATCGATAGAAGTGTGGACTACATTGTATCTGGTTAAGGTAACTGTAATTGCTAAATCTAACTGATAGGAGCATGAACTCCGCTGACCTACTTAAGGTAATCGAGAGAAGCATGAATTCTGTACACTTGCTTCAGGTAATCTAGAGGATTATATGAACTTCACTTTAATCTTTTTGAGGTAATCGCGAGGAGGATTTAGTCCGTTGTACTTGCTTAAGGTAATCGAGAGGACTGAGGGAATCCAATTTAAGTCAGAAAGACAATAATGTAACAATAATGCTCACGAAATATCACCAGACCATACCCTCAACATAAACCCCTGAGAGCCGCAATCAGTCTGGAGATACACTGCCGAAGACAAGCAAGTTAAGCTAACATTATATCATATAGGACCCCACCAAGAACACTGGCCCACAGCCTTGGAAGGCTGCAACACTGGTGGACAGCCTAGGAAAACTGCAACACTGGTGCACAGCCTAGGGAAACTGCAACACTGGTGCATAGCCAAGGAGTACTGCAACACTGGTACATAGCCTAAGAAAAGTACAACACTGGTGCACAGCCTGAGATGGCTGCAACACTGCTTCACAAACTGGGAGAGCTGCAACTCTGGTGGTGCACGGCCTGGGAAAGATGCAACGCTGGTGCACTGCCTGGAGAAGCTGCGACATAAGCAGTTCCTACACAGATGCTTCACCTGACATAGTTACACTTCGCCACCCATTTCATGGGTTTCGGATATCGAGTATCTTGGTTAGAATTGTTAAAAAAAAAAAAAAATTGCTAAATATTCGCCGGCTTTAGAAGGCAACTGAAATGGGATCGTCGAATGTAGGGTTTGCCAGAAAGTGGGGTCGTCCGTAAAATCAATGCTACGGTCGTATGGCAGACTCCCTAATTAAAGGGCAAATCCGGGGCAACTGCTAAGCGGCGGAACCTCCTCAGCGGGCTCAACTTTTTAATCGAGGCAATTGTCAAAATCGGAGGCCAACAGAAGCAAAACGACCACCATAATTATGGAAGCCACTTAATCCCAGGTCAGCGACTGAAATCTCGACAGCCAGCAGAATTAAGGCAGACGAGGATGTGGTAAGTGGCAGTAGTCGGCAAGCTGCTGCCTCAGTGTGATGCCGCTGGCAGCTCAAGGCAGGGCCGTTTTGATGTCTGTCTCTTTCCTTACACAACTATGACTGGAACTCTCTATCTTTTCATCATTTTTCCTGACAAATCCTCTGTCTGTCTGTCTCTCTCTCTCTCTCTACACACACACACACACACACACACACACTTGTGTGTATGTGTGTGTGTGTATATATATATATATATA
>JAYMFT010063208.1:0-14835 GCA_038088735.1 Panulirus argus | reverse complement strand
ATTTTAGGTTCAGAAAAGGTCTCCGTATAATTCGGATATGTTATCTCAACATGTTCATATGTCTCCCTAGAAGCCCTTAAGCACCACAGGTCCGTATCTTTGGTGATTCTAGGTTCAGAAAAGTACTCCGGATAACTCGGTTATATTATCTCAACATGTTCATATGGCTCCCTAGACGCCCTCAAACACCACAGGTCCATATCTGTGGCAGTTATAGGCTCAAAAAAGTGTCTCGTATGAATCCGGTATATTACCTCAATATTTTCGTATGCCTCTCTAGATTCCCTCAAGCACCACAGGTCCGTGCCTATGGCGATTTTAGGTTCAAAAACTGCCTCGCATTACCTAAACATGTTCGTATGGCTCCCTAGACTCTTTGAAGCACCACAGGTCCGTACCTGTGGTGATTATAGGTTCAGAAAAGTGTTTCGTATAATTTCGGTATATTATATTGACATGTTCGTATAGCTCCCTAGACTCCCTCAAACACCTGTGGCAATATTAGGCTCATAAAAGTGCCCCATATGACTCGGATATTTTATCTCAACCTGTTCGTATGACTCCCTAGACACCCTCAAGTACCACAGACCTGTACCTGTGGCGATTTTAGGCTCAGAAAAGCTACTTGTATGACTCGGTTATATCATATCAACATGTTCTTATGGCTCCCTAGACGCCATCAAGCACGAAAGATGCATAGCTGTGGCGATTTTAGTTTCGGAAAAGTGCTCCGTATAATTCGGGTATATTACCTCAACTTGTTTGTATGTCTCCCTAGATGCCCTCAATTACCACAGGACCGTACCTGTGGCAATTTTAGGCTCAGAAAATTGACCCATATGACTCGGGAATATAATCTCAACATGTTTTTTTTTTGGCTGCCTAGATGCCCTCAAGTATCACAGGTCCGTACCTATGGAATTTTAGGTTCACTAAAGTGCCCCGTATGACTCGGGCATATTATCTCAACATGTTTATATGGCTCCCTAGATGCCCTCAAACACCACAGTTCTGTACCTGTTGCAATTTTAGGCTCAGAAAAGTGTCCCGTATGACTTGGGTATATTACCTCAACTTGTTTGTATGGCTCTCTAGATTCCCTCAAGCACCACAGGCGATTTTAGGTTCAGAAAAGGTCTCCGTATAATTCGGATATGTTATCTCAACATGTTCATATGTCTCCCTAGAAGCCCTAGGTTCAGAAAAGTACGCCGTATAACTCAGGTATGTTATCTCAACATGTTCATATGGCTCCCTAGATGCCCTCAAACACCACAGGTCCATACATGTGGAGATATTAGGCTAAGAAAAGTGCCCCGTATGACTCTGGTATATTATCTCAACATGTTTGTATGGCTCCCTAGACGCACTCAAGCACCACAGGTTTGTATCTGTGGCAGTTTTAGGCTCTGAAAAGTGCCCCATGTGACTGGTTGTATTGCCTTAACATGTTCATATGGCTCCCTAGAAGCCCTCAAGCACCACAGGTCCATACCTTTGGTAATTTTAGGTTCAGAAAGTACTCTGCATAACTAGGGTATATTATCTCAACATGTACGTATGACTCCATAGATGCCCTCAAAAACCACAGGTTTGTTCCTTTGGCAATTTTAGGCTCAGAAAAGTGCCCCTTATGACTTGGGTATATTATCTCAACATGTTCATATGTCTCCCTAGAAGCCCTGAAGCACCACAGATCCGTACCTTTGATGATTCTAAGTTCAGAGAAGTACTTTGTATAACTCGAGTATATTATTTCAACATGTTCATATGGCTCCCTACACGCCCTCAAAAACCACAAGTCTGTACCTGTGGCGATATTAGGCTCAGAAAAGTGCCCCGTATGACTCGGGTATATTATCTCAACATGTTCATATAGCTCCCTAGACGCCCTCAAGTACCACAGGTCCATACCTGTGGCAATTTTTGGTTCAAAAAAGTTCCTTGTATGAATCGGGTATATTACCTCAAAATGTTTATATGGCTCTCTAGATTCCCTCAAGCACCACCTGTGGCGATTTTAGGTTCAGAAAACTACATTGCATGATTCGGGGGTATTACCTAAACATGTTTGTATGGCTCCCTAGACTCTTTGAAGCACCACAGGTCCATACCTGTGGTGATTCTAGGATCAGAAAAGTGCGCCGTATAACTCAGGTATATTAAATTGACTTGTTCATATAGGTCCCTAGACGGCCTCAAGCACCACAGGTCCGTAACTGTGGCAATTTTAGGCTCAGAATAGTGCCCAGTATGACTGGGGTATATAATCTCAACATGTTCGTTTGGCTTCCTAGACTCCCTCAAGTACCACAGGTTCGTAACTATGGCAATTTTAGGTTAAGAAAAGTGCCCCATATGACACGGTTATATTATCTCAACATGGTTATATGGCTCCCTAGACACCTTCAAGCACCACAGGTCCGTACCTGTGGCGAATTTAGGTTCAGAAAACTACCTCGCATGATTTGGGGGTATTACTTAAACATGTTTGTATGGCTCCCTAGACTCTTTAAAGCACCACAAGTCCGTACATTTGGGGATTCTATTTTCAGAAAAGTGCTCCGTATAACTCGGGTTAAATTATATTGACATGTTCATACAATGCCCTAAACACCCTCAAGCACCACAGGTCCGTACCTGTGGCGATTTTAGGCTCAGATAAGTGCCCCGTATGACTCGGCTATATTATCTCAACATGTTTGTATGGCTCCCTAGAGCTCTCAAGTGCCACAGATCCATACCTGTGGCAATTTTAGGCACAGAAAAGTGCCTCGTATGACTCGAATATATCATATCACCTTGTTCGTATGGCGCCCTAGATGCCCTCAAGCACCACGGTCCGTACCTGTGGAGATTTTAGGTTCAGAAAAGTGCTCCGTATAATTCGGGTATATAATCTCAACTTGTTTGTATGCCTCCCTAGATGCCCTCGAGGACCACAGGTGATTTTAAGCTCAGGAAAGTGCCTCATATGACTCGTGTATATAATCTCAACATGTTCGTTTGGCTTCCTAGACGCCTTCAAGTACCACAGGTCCGTACCTGTGGCAATTTTAGGTTCAGTAAAGTGTCCCGTATGACTTGGGTATATTATCTCAATATGTTCGTATGGCTCCCTAGACGCCCTCAAAGACCACAGTTCTGTACCTGTTGCGATTTTGGGCTCGGAAAAGTGTCCCATATGACTTGGGTATATTACCTCAACATATTTGTATGGCTCCCTAGATTTTAGGCTCAGAAAAGTGCCTCATATGACTCGGGTATATCATATCAACATGTTCGTTTGGCTCCCTAGATGCCCTGAAGTACCAGTACCTGTGACAGTTTTAGGTTCAGAAAAGTGCCCTGTATGACTTGGTTGTATTGCCTCACCATGTTCATATGGCTCCCTAGAAGCCCTCAGACACCTTTGGTAATTTTAGGTTCAGAAAAGTACTCTGTATAACTAGGGTATATTATATTGACATGTTCGTATAGCTCCCTAGACGCCCTCAAAACCACAGGTCCGTTCCTATGGCGATTTTAGGCTCAGAAAAGTTCCTCGTATGACTCGGGTATATCATAGCAACATGTTCATATGGCTCCCTAGGTGCTCTCAAGCGCCACAGGTCCGTACTTGTGGCGATTTTAGGTTCAGAGAAGTGCTCCGTACAATTTGGGTATATTATCTCAACTTGTTTGTATGGCTCCCTAGATGCCCTCAAGGACCACAGGTCCGTACCTGTGGTGATTTTAGGCTCAGAAAAGTGCCCCTTATGACTTAGGTATATTATCTCAACATGTTCGAATGGCTCTCTAGACGCCCTAAATTACCACAGGTCCATACCTGTGGCAGTTTTATGTTAAAAAAGTGCCTCGTATGAATTGGCTATATTACCTCAACATTTTCGTATGGCTCTCTAGATTCCCTCAAGCACCTGTGGTGATTTTAGGTTCAGAAAAGGTCTGCGTATAATTCGGATATGTTATCTCAACATGTTCATATGTTTCCCTAGACACCCTCAAGCACCATAGGTCCGTACCTTTGGTAATTTTAGTTTCAGAAAATTACTCCGTATAATTAGGGTATATTATATCAGCATGTTTGTATGACTCCATAGATGCCCTCAAACACCACAGGTCCATTCCTATGAATTTTAGGCTCAGAAAATTGCCCCATATGACTTGGGTATATTATCTCAACATGTTCATATGTCTCCCTAAAAGCCCTGGTATATTATCTCAACATGTTCATATGGCTCCCTACATGCCCTCAAACACCACAGGTCTGTACCTGTGGCGATATTAGGCTCAGAAAAGTGCTCCATATGACTCAGGTATATCATCTCAACATGTTCATATGCTCCCTAGACGCCCTCAAATACCACAGGTTCAGAAAAGTGCTCTGTATGACTCGGGTATATTATCTCAACATGTTTGTATGCCTCCCTAGAACCCCACAAGCATCACAAGTCGTACCTGTGGCAATTTTAGGCTCAGAAAAGTGCCCCGTATGAATCGGTTATATTATCTGAATGCCCTCAAGCACCACAGGTGGCAATTTTAGGTTTAGAAAAGTACCTCACATGATTCGGGTTTATTACCTAAACCTGTTCGTATGGCTCCCTAGACTTGTTGAAGCACCACAGGTCCGTACCTGTGGGGATTTTAGGTTCAGAAAAGTGCTCTGTATAACTCGGGTATATTTTATTGACATGTTCGTATAGCTCCCTAGATGCCCTCAAGCACCATAGGTCTGTACCTGTGGCAATTTTAGGCTTAGAAAATTGCCCCATATGACTCGGGTATATTATCTCAACATGTTTGTATGCTCGCTAGATGCCCTCAAGTACCACAGAAACATACCTGTGGCAATTTTAGGCTCATAAAAGTGCCTTATATGACTCGGATATATCATACCAACATGTTTTAATGGCTCCCTAGATGCCCTTAAGCACCACAGGTCCATACCTGTGGCGATTTTAGGTACAGAAAAGTGCTTCGTATAATTCGGGTATATTATCTCAACTTGTTTGTATGGCTCCCTAGATGCCCTCAAGGACTACAAGTCTGTACCTGTTGTGATTTTAGGCTCAGAAAAATGCCACGTATGACTCGTGTATATAATCTCAACATGTTCGTTTGGCTCCCTAGACGCCCTCAAGTACCACAGGTCCGTACCTGTGGCAATTTTACGTTCAGAAAAGTGCCATGTATGACTCGGGTATATTATCTCAACATGTTTATATGGCTCCCTAGACACCGTCAAACACCACAGTTCCATACCTGTTGTGATTTTAGGCTCAGAAAAGTGCCCCATATGACTTGGGTATATTATCTCAACTTGTTCGTATGCCTCCTAGATGCCCTCAAGTGCCACAGGTCTGTATCTCTGGCTATTTTAGGCTCAGAAAAGTGCCTCATATGACTCGGATATCTCATATCAACATATTCATTTGGCTCCCTAGTCGCCCTGAAGTACCACAGGTCTGTACCTGTGGCAATTTTAGGTTCAGAAAAGTGCTCCATTTGACTCGGATATATTATCTCAACATGTTTATATTGCTCCCTAGACACCCTCAAGCACCAAAGATCCGTATCTGTGGCAGTTTTATGCTCAGAAAACTGCCCCGTATGACTTGGGTATATTATCTCAACATGTTCATATGTCTCCCAAGACGCCCAAAAATACCTCAGGTCAGAAAAGTGCTCCATATGACTCGCACATATTATCTCAACATAGAAGCCCACAAGCACCACAGGTCCATACCTGTGGCAATTTTAGGTTCAGAAAACTGCCTCGCATGATTTGGGGGTATTACCTAAACATGTTCGTATGGCTCCCTGGAAGCCCCCAAGAACCTCAGGTCTGTACCTCTGGCAATTTTAGGTAAAGAAAAATTGCCCCGTATGACTCGGGTATATTATCTCAACATGTTTGTATTGTTCCCTAGATGCCCTCAAGCACCACAGGTCCATATCTGTGGCAGTTTTAGGCTCAAAAAAAGTGCCCTGTATGACTTGGTTGTATTGCCACAACATGTTCATATGGTTCCCTAGAAGCCCTCAAGCACCACAGATCCATACCTTTGGTAATTTTAGGTTCAGAAAAGTACTACATCTAACTAGGGTACATTATCTCAACATGTTCATATGACTCCCTAGATGCCCTCAAACACCACAGGTCCATTCCTGTGGCGATTTTAGGATCAGAAAAGTGCCCCGTATAACTTGGGTATATAATCTCAACATGTTCAAATGTCTCCCTAGAAGCCCTGAAGCACCTTTGGTGATTCTAGGTTCAGAAAAGTACTCCGTATAACTCAGGTATATTATCTCAACATGTTCATATGGCTCACTAAACGCCCTCAAACACTACAGGTCCGTTGTGGCGATTTCAGGCTCAGAGAAGTGCCCCATATCACTTGGGTATATTATCTCAACATGTTCGTATGGCTCCATAGATGCCCTAAAGTACCAAAGGTCCGTACCTGTGGCAATTTTAAGTTCAGAAAAGTGCTCCGTATGACTCGGGTATGTTATCTCAAAATGTTTGTATGGCTCCATAGAACCCCACAAGCACCACAGGTCCGTCGTACCTGTGGCAATTTTAGGTTCAGAAAACTGTCTCGCATGATTCGAGGGTATTACCTAAACATGTTCGTATGGCTCCCTAGACGCCCTCAAGGACCACATGTCTGTACCTGTTGCGATTTTAGGCTCAGAAAATTGCCTCGTATGACTAGGGTATATCATATCAACATATTTTTATGTCTCCGTATAATTCGGATATATCATCTCAACTTGTTTATATTGCTCCCTAGACGCCCTCAAGGACCACATGTCCGTACTTCTAGTGATTTTCGGCTCATAAAAGTGCCCCGTATAACTCGGGTATATAATCTCAACATGTTAGTTTGGCTCCCTGGATGCCCTCAAGTACCACAGGTCCGGACCTGTGGCAATTTTAGTCTCAGAAATGTGCCCCGTATGACTTGGTTGTATTACCTCAACATGTTCATGTGGCTCCCTTGAAGCCCTGAAGTACCACAGGTCTGTACCTTTGGTGATTCTAGGTTCAGAAAAGTAATTCGTATTATTCAGGTATATTATCGCAACATGTTCATATGGCTCCCTAGACGCTCTCAAACACCACAGGTCCGTATCTGTGGCAATTTTAGCCTCAGAGTAGTGCCCCGTATGATTTGGGTATATTATATCATGTTCGTATGGTTCCCTAGACAAACTAAAGTACCACAGGTCCGTGCCTATGGCAATTTTAGGTTCAGAAAAGTGCTACGTATGACTTGGTTATATTATCTCAATATTTTCGTATGGCTCCCTAGAAGGCCTCAAACACCACAGGTCTGTCCGTACCTGTGGCAATTTTAGGTTCAAAAAAGTGCCTCGTATGAATCTGGTATATTACCTCAAAATGTTTGTATGGCTCTCTAGATTCCCACAATTTTAGGTTCAGAAAACTACCTCGCATGATTCGGGGGTTTTACCTATACATATTCGTATGGCTCCCTAGACTCTTTGAAGTGCCACAGGTCCGTACCTGTGATGATTTTAGGTTCAGAAAAGTGCTTTGTATAACTAGGATATATTGACATGTCCGTCTAGCTCCCTAGATGCCCTCAAGCACAACAGGTCCAAACATTTGGCGATTTTAGGCTCAGAAAAGTGCCCCGTATGACTCGGGTATATTACCTCAACATGTTCCTATGGCTCACTAGATGCCCTCAAGAGCCACAGATCCGTACCTATGGCGATTTTAGGCTCAGAAAAGTGCCTCGTATGACTCGGGTTTATCATAACATATTCGTATGGCTCCCTAGATGTCCTAAAGCACCACAGGTCCGTCCGTACCTGTGGCGATTTTAGGTTCAGAAAAGTTCTTTGTATAATTTGTGTATATTATCTCAACTTGTTTGTATGGCTCCCTAGACACCCTCAAGGACCACAGGTCCATACCTGTGGCAATTTTAGGCTCATAAAAGTGCCCCGTATGACTCGTGTATATAACCTCAACATGTTCGTTTGGCTCCCTAGATGCCCTCAAGTATCACAGGTCCTATGGCAATTCTAGGTTCAGAAAAGTGCCTGGTATGACTCTGGTATATTATCTCAACATGTTTATATGGCTCCCTAAACACCCTCAAACACCACAGGTCCGTACCTGTTGTGATTTTAGACTCAGAAAAGTGCCCCGTATTACTTGTGTACATTATCTCAACATGTTCGTATGGTTCCCTAGATGCCCTCAAGTGCCATAGGTCCATACCTGTGGCAATATTAGGCTCAAAAAAGTGCCTTGTATGACTCGGGTATATCATATCAACATGTTTGTTTGGCTCCCTAGACGCCCTGAAGTACCACAGGCAATTTTAGGTTAAGAAAAGTGTCCCGTTTGACTCGGTTATATTATCTCAACATGTTTATATGGCTCCTTAGATGCCCTCAAGCACCACAGGTCTGCATCTGTGGCAGTTTTAGGCTCAGGAAAGTGCCCGGTATGACTTGATTTTATTGCCTGAACATGTTCCTATATGGCTCCCTATAAGCCGTCAAGCACCACAGGTCTGTACCTTTGGTGATTTTAGGTTCAGAAAAGTACTCCGTATAACTTGGGTATTTTATCTCACCATGTTCATATGGCTCCTTAGACACCCTCAAACACCACAGGTCTGTACCTGTTGCAATTTTAGCTCGGAAAAGTGCCCCGTATGACTTAGGTATATTATCTCATGTTCGTATGCCTCCCTAGACGCCGTAAAGTACCACAGGTCCGTGCCTGTGGCAATTTTAGGTTCATAAAAGTGCCTCGTATGAATCAGGTATATTACCTCAACATGTTCGTATGGCTCTCTAGATTCCCTCAAGCACCACAGGTCTGTACCTGTGGTGATTTTAGGTTTAGGAAAGGTCTCCGTATAATTCGGATATGTTATCTTGTTTGTATGTTTCCCTAGACACCCTCAAGCGCCACAGGTCCGTCCGTATCTGTGGCAATTTTAGGCTCAGAAAAGTGCCCCGTATGACTCGGCTGTATTATCTCTACATATTCGTTTGGCTACCTAGACGCCCTCGAGTACCACAGGTCCGTACCTGTGTCAGTTTTATGTAAAGAAAAGTGCCGTGTATGACTCGGGTATATTATCTCAACATGTTTGTATGGCTCCCTAGACACCCTCAAGCACCAGTTGTGGCAGTTTTAGGCTCAGAAAAATGCCCCGTATGACTTGGTTGTATTGCGTCAACATGTTCATATGCCTCCCTAGAAGCCCTCAAACACCACAGGTCCGTACCTTTGGTGATTTTAGGTTCAGAAAAGTAATCCGTATAACTCGGGTATATTATCTCAACGTGTTCATATGGCTCCGTAGATGCCCTCAAACACCACAGGTCTGTATCTGTGGCGATTTTAGGCTCAGAAAAGTGCTCCGTACGACTTTGGTATATTATCTCAACATGTTCGTATGCCTCCCTAGACACCCTAAAGTACCACAGGTCCGTAACTGTGGTAATTTTAGGTTCAGAAGAGTGCTCCGTATGACTCGGGTATATCATCTTAACATATTCATGTAGCTTCTTAGATGCCTTCAAGTGCCCAGGTCCATACATGTGGTGATTTTAGGCTCAGAAAAGTGCCTCGTATGATTCGGGTATATCACATCATGTTCGTTTGGCTCCATAGATGCCCTCAAGCACCACACATCCATACCTGTGGCAATTTTAGGTTCAGAAAATGTGCCCCGTATGACTTGGGGTATATTATCTCAACATGTTTGTAGGGCTCCCTAGACACCCTCAAACACCACAGGTCCGTATCTGTGGCAGTTTTAGGTGCAGAAATGTGCCCCGTATGACTTGGATGTATTGCCTGAACATGTTCATATGGCTCCCTAGAAGCTCTCAAGCACCACAGGTGCTTTTAGGTGATTTTAGGTTCAGAGAAGTACTCTGTATAACTCGGGTATATTATCTCAACATGTTCGTATGACCCCCTAGATGCCCCCAAACACCACAGGTCCATTCCTGTGCCGATTTTAGGCTCAGAGAAATGCCCTCTATGACTTGGGTATATAATATCAACATGTTCATATGGCTCCCTAGAAGCCATGAAGCACCACAGGTCCGTAATTTTGGTGATTCTAGGTTCAGAAAAGTACTCCTTGTAATTTGGGTTTATTATCTGAACATGTTCATATGGCTCCCTAGACACCCTCAAACACCACAGGTCCATACCTGTGGTGAATTTAGGCTCAGAAAAGTGCCCCGTATGACTTGGGTATTTATCTCAACATGTTCGTATGGCTCCCTAAACGCCCTGAAGTACCACTAGTCCATGCCTTTGGCAATTATAGGTTCAGAAAAGTGCCTCTATGACTCGGTTATATTATCTAAACATGTTTATATGGCTCCCTAGACGCCCTCAAGACCACAGGTCCACATCTGTGGCAGTTATAGGCTCAGAAAAATGCCCCATATCACTTGGGTATATTATCTCAACATGTTCGTATGGCTCCCTAGACGCCCTAAAGTACCACAGGTACCTGTGGCATTTTACTTCAGAAAAGTGCTCCATATGGCTCGGGTATCTTATCTCAACATGTTCATATGGCTCCTTAGAAGCCTAGAAGCAATTATAGGCTCAAAGAAGTGCCTCATATGAATCGGGTATATTACCCCAAAATGTTCGTATGCCTCTCTAGATTCCCTCAAGCACCACAGGTCCGTACCTGTGGGGATTTTAGGTTCAGAAAATTGCCTCGCATGATTCATGGGTATTACCTAAACATGTTCGTATGGCTCCCTAGACTCTTTGAAGCACCACAGGCCCATACCTGTGGCGATTTTATGTTCAGAAAAGTGCTCCGTATAACTCGGATATATTATATTGACATGTTTGTATAGTTCTCAAGATTTTAGGCGCAGATAAGTGCCCCGTATGACTCGGGTATATTATCTCAACATGTTCGTATGGCTCCCTAGACGCACTCAAGTACTACAGATCCGTACCTGTGGCGATTTTAGGCTCAGAAAAGTGCCTTGTATGACTTCGGTCTATCACATCAAAATGTTCATATGGCTACCTTGACGCCCTCATGCACCGCAGGTCCAAACCTGTTGCGATTTTAGATTCAGAATAGTTCTCCGTATAATTTGTTTATATTATCTCAACTTGTTTGTATGGCTCCCTAGACGATTTTAGGCTCAGAAAAGTTCCCCTTATGACTTGGTTATATAATTTCAACATGTTCATTTGGCTCCCTAGATGCACTCAAGTAACACAGGTCTGTATCTATGGCAATTTTAGGCTCAGAAAAGTGCCCCGTATGACTTGGGTATATTATCTCAACATGTTCATATGGCTCCCTAGATGCCCTAAATACCTGTGGCAATTTTAGGTTAAAAAAAGTGCTCCGTTTTACTCGGGTATGTTATCTCAACATGTTTGTATTGCCCCCTAGATGCCCTCAAGTGCCACAGGTCTGTACCTCTGGCGATTTTAGGTTCAGAAAAGTGCCTCGTATGACTCGTTTGGCTCCCTAGATGCCCTGAAGTACCACAGGTCCGTACTTGTGGCAGTTTTAGGTTCAGAAAAGTACCCCGTATGACTCGTGTATATTATCTCAACATGTTAATATGGCTCCTTAGACACCCTAAAGCACCACAGCCGTATCTATGGAAGTTTTAGGCTCAGAAAAGTGCCCCGTATGACTTGGTTTTATAGTCTCAACATGTTCCTATGGCTCCCTAGAAGCCCTCAAGCACCACATGTCCGTACCTTTGGTAATTTTAGGTTCAGAAAAGTACTCTGTATAACTCAGGTATATCATCTGAACATGTTCATATGGCTCCTTAGACGCCCTCAAACACCACAGGTCCGTACCTGTTGCGATTTTAGGCTGAGAAAAGTGCCCTGTATGACCTGGGTATATTGTCTCAACATGTTTGTATGGCTCCCTAGACACCCTCAAGCACCACAGGTCCGTACCTGTGGCAATTCTAGGTTCAAAAAGTACCTCGTATGAATTGGGTATATTACCTCAAAATGTTCGTGTGCTTCTCTAGATTCACTCAAGCACCACAGGTCCGTACCTGTGGTGATTTTAGGTTCAGATAACCTCCTCGCATGATTTGGGGGTATTACCTAAACATGTTCGTATGGCTCTCTAGACTCTTTGAAGCACCACAGGTTCGTACCTGTGGTGATTTTATGTTCAGAAAAGTGCTCCATATAACTCGGGTATATTATATTGTCTTGTTCGTACAGCTCCTTAGACACCCTCAAGCACAACAGGTCCATACCTGTGGCAATTTTAGGCTCAGAAAAGTGCCAAATATGACTCAGGTATATTATCTCAACATGTTTGTATGATTCCCTAGAATCCCTCAAGTACCACAGATCCGAACCTGTGGCGATTTTCGGCTCTGAAAAGTCCCTCGTATGACTCGGGTATATCATATCAAGATGTTCGTTTGGCTCTCTAGACGCCCTCAAACACCACAGGTCCGTACTTATGGGAATTTTAGGTTTAGAAAAGTGCCCCGTATGACTCGGGTATATTATCACAACATGTTTATATGGCTCCCTAGACACCCTCAAGCACCACAGGTCCGTATCTGTGGAAGTTTTAGGTTCAGAAAAGTGCCCCGTATGACTTGGTTTTATTTCCTTAACATGTTCCTTTGGCTCTATACAAGCCCTCAAGCACCACAGATCCAGACCTTTGGTGATCTTAGGTTCTGAAAAGTACTCCGTATAACTCGGGTATATTATCTCAACATGTTCGTATGGTTCCCTAGACGCCCTCAAGTACCACACGTCTGTACCTCTGGCAATTTTAAGTTCAGAAAATTGCCCTGTATCACTTGGTTATATTATCTCAACATGTTTATATGGCTCCCTAGATGCCCTCAAGCACCACAGGTCTGCATCTGTGACAATTTTAGGCTTAGAAAAGTGCCCGTATGACTTGGTTGTATTGCCTCTACATGTTCATATGGTATATTATCTCAACATGTTCATATGGCTCCCTATACGCCCTCAAACACCACAGATCCGTATCTGTGGCGATTTTAGGCTCAGAAAAGTGCCCCGTATGACTTAGGTATATTATCTCAACATGTTCGTATGGCTCCCTAGATGCCCTTAAGTACCACAGGTCTGTACCTGTGGCAATTTTAGGTTCAGAAAAGTGCTCCTTATGACCCGGGTATATTTTCTCAACATGTTCGTATGGCTCCCTAGAAGCCCTCAAGCACCACAGGTCCGTATCTGTGGCAGTTTTAGGCTCAGGGAAATGCCCCGTATGACTTGATTTTATTGCCTCAACATGTTCCCATGGCTCCCTAGAAAAGTACTCCTTATAACTCAGGTATACCATCTCAACATGTTTGTATGGCTCCCTAGAAGCCCTCAAACACCACAGGTCCATACCTGTTGCGATTTTACCTCTGAAAAGTGCCCCGTATGACTTAGGTATATTATCTCAACATGATCGTATGGCTCCCTAGACGGCATAAAGTACCACAGGTCCGTACATGTGGCGATTTTAGGTTCAGAAATGCTCTGTATGACTCACGTGTGTTATCTCAACATGTTCGTATGGCTCCATAGAAGCCCACAAGCACGACTGGTCCCTACCTGTGGCAATTTTAGGTTCAAAAAGTGCCTCGTATGAATCGGGTATATTGCTTCAACATGTTCGTATTGCTCTCTAGATTCCCTTAAGCAATTTTAGGTTCAGAAAAGGTCTCTGTATAATTCGGATATGTTATCTTAACTTTTTTGTATGTTTCCTTAGACGCTCTCAAGCACCACAGGTCCGTACCTGTGGCAATTTTAGGCTCAGAAAAGTGCCCCGTATGTCTCGGCTTTATTATCTCTACATATTTGTTTGGCTCCCTAGATGCCCTCAAGTACCAATCTTATGTAAAGTGCCCTATATGACTCGGGTATATTATCTCAACATGTTTGTATGGCTCCCTAGATGCCATCAAGCACCACAGGTCCGTACCTGTGGCAATTTTATGTAAAGAAAAGTGCCGTATATGACTCGGGTATATTGTCTCAACATGTTTGTATGGCTCCCTAGATGCCATCAAACACAGAAAAGTGCCCCGTATGACTTGGTTATATTGCCTCAACATGTTCATATGCCTCCCTAGAAGCCCTCAAGCACCACAGGTCCATACCTTTGGTGATTTTAGGTTCAGAAAAGTACTCCATATAACTCGGGTATATTATTTCAACAAGTTCATATGGCTTCCTAGACGCCCTTAAGCACAACAGGTCCGTGTCTGTGGTGATCTTAGGCTCAGAAAAGTGCCCCGTACAACTTTGGTATATTATCTCAACATGTTCGTATGGCTCCCTAGACACCCTAAAGTACCACAGGTCTGTAACTGTGGTAATTTTAGGTTCAGAAAAGTGCTCCGTATGACTCGGGTATATTATCTCAACATGTTCATATAGCTCCTTAGATGCCCTCAAGTGCCACAGATCCGTATATGTGGTGATTTTAGGCTCAGAAAAGTGCCTCGTATGACTTGGGTATATCATATCAACATGTTCGTTTGGCTCCCTAGACACCCTGAAGTACCACACGTCCGTATCTGTGGCAATTTTAGGTTCAGAAAAGTGCCCCGTATGACTCGGTTATATTATTTGAAAATGTTTATATGGCTCCCTAGACACCCTCAAGCACCACAGGTCCGTATCTGTGGGAGTTTTAGGCTCAGAAAAGTGCCCCGTATGACTTTTTTTTTTTTTATGTTCAAGGCTCCAGTCACGGACAAAAGTCCACATCAAGGCCGGGCCCTAATTGAAATATAGAGAGA